>APFE031289581.1:0-14444 GCA_000404065.3 Pinus taeda
TAGAAAATCACATAAGATGTTGAATCTACATAGTAAAAATATACACAAAGTTGCAAATATTTGGGCAGGATCTATAGGAGAGAAACAATAGTTGCAATATACTCTTCTCATGTATCATTACCCTCGATAGAGGGGCCCAAAATATTCACTAGCAGAAGGATCAATGTCAATTAATGCAGTCAGATCTTGGGTCATAGTTGCAGGTTACTAGCAGTCAGAGACTTAGGAGATAGTTGCAACACATAGAAAATTGATTCATTATTTTTGATGCTTATCAGTTGTAGTAGCAACAGGAACAATGATGGGGAGTGCTAATTTTCTTACAGTACATTCCTGCAGGAGCAAGATCGAGGTTGTGAAGAACCATTTTCTTGCTAAGAGAGAGTGTTGGAATTGTAGCAAGAAAAGGCTTCATTTGTCTTGTGCCTTAGTCAAATGCAGAAATTCAATTTTCCACATCAACATGATCACTTAGATTTCAGTTAGCTGGAGTGACATGGATTTATCTCCTAGTTAAATTAGTTAATTCGAGTTTGTGGGAAAGAAGTAGAGTGGTGCATCCATTAATTGCTAAGATCTAGTAGTCTGGTGGAGTTATTGTTAATTAAACTCAGTTATCTGAGCTATAGTCATTAGTTGATCTAGCAAGAGTCCAATTGAGTAGTTATAATACTTATTAACTCACTGACCTCTCAATTAACTAATAAATTTACTAAAAAAAGCCATATGCATGCATGGAATTCAAATTTCCTTGTTGGAGTAGAGGAAAAGGTACATTGTAATCATCAATTGTATACTAGTTGAGTGTACAGAGCTTTTTCACTGAGAAAGTGATAAATTCCCATTGGATTTGTGCAAGGAAATATGGAATTTCCATTTTATTTAGGATCTTAATTCCTCCAGGATTGCACAAGGAAACAAGAGGTTGGTTGAAGATTAAATTGGCTAACTGTTGGCTAGAATACGTCAAGAAGTAGCAAAACAATTTTACAGTGCAAGGTGTGCTAAGAGTTGAAGAAAGACATTGTAATTGTTTCTCTTTCTCATCTGAATTATTGCAAAGAAACGGAGGGGTTTTTCCTAGTTGGGTTCCCCTGTAAAATCATTGTGTTCCTTATGTTTTTATGGTTTCATGTCATTGCATGTATTTCTATCGTGTGTTTTCTTTTACGTAGAATAGTAGAAGAAACTTTTGTCTCTTGATTTCAATTCAATTTCATTAGTAGTCGAAAATTTATTGCAATTTCTATAGTTAACCCTAAACCCCTTATTAATACCTAAATATTTAGTTATGACATTTATGGTCTTCAAGCAAGAAAAAAAAATGTAGAAGAGTTAGACAATGCTAATCTAATACTTGTAGTCTAAATCTTGTACATTTTGGATATTTTCCAAGCATATTTTCTAGTCACTTTTGCCTAAAAGATAATAAGGGTTTATTAGAATCACACATTTGAGATGTGTACCCTACATAACCAAAGTTTCCAAAGGGATTTTGAGGGCATTGAATCCATTTATGCGTTGAAAAACACAATTTAAAGAAAATAAAGATCACAATCTCACCTAAAATTGTATCTCTAAATTCCATTAAAAAAAAAAACAAAACAAAATTAGGAAGAATTAGGCAACATCAATGCAACATCCACAAACTAACTCTTCTACATTTTAGCTCTTTTCCAGTCAATTTTGTCTAAAATATAACAAATATTTGTTAGAATTAGAAGTTTGAGTTGTATTGCTAGATTCCATTTAAGAAAAGAAAAAGGTTGGAGAGTTAGAAAACAACAATCTAATAGCCATGGTATAACTCTTCTATAGTTTGGCTCTTTTTCGAGCAATTTTTTGGTCAGTTTGTCTGAAATATAGTAGATATTTGTTAGAATCACGAGTTCGAGTTGTGTAGTCTGCATAATCAAAGTTCCTTGAGGATTTTTGAGGATGCTGAATCCATTAATGCATTCAAAAACAAATTTTAAATGATGAAAGATCACAATCTCGCAAACAATTATATCACTATATTTTAGCCCAAAAAAATAAAATGTATAAGAGATTAACAACACTAATCTTATAGTTGTAGTTTAACTCTTCTACATTTTGGCTCTTTCTTAGGCATTTTTTCTTGTCAATTTTGTCTAAAATCCCGTAGAGACTTATTAGAAGAACAAGTTTGAGCTATGTAGTCTATATAATCCAAGTCTCTCAAGGTTTTCTTAGGGCATTGAATCTACTTATGCTTTCAAAAACACACTTTAAACAAAGAAAATCACAATCTCACCCAAAATTGTGTCCATGGATTCCAACAAAAAAACCAAAACACAGAAGAGTTAGACAAAACCAATGTTATAGTTGTAATCTAAATATTTTATGTTTTGTCTATTTTCTGGGCATCTTTTCTAGTCAATTTTTTCTAAGATCTAGTAAAGATTTGTTAGAATAAAAAAATTGAGCTATGCAGTATACATAATCTTGGCGCCTCATGGGATTTTTGTCAAAAACCAACCCCATAATCCTTCATTAGGGGTGTGGGGAATCACATTTTTCTCAAACCTGGTCACTTAAAGCCTAATTAAGGATATGGGGTATCAATTTTTTTCCTATCTCTTTTGTTCTTTGCTAACACAACAATTAGTTTTGATTTCAAGGGCATTCAAGAGACCCAACTTCCTCAGGGCATATCTCATAAATTATAGAAAACCAATATTTAAAACTTCTATCATAAGTACCTTGAGATATATTCTCCATCTCCCCCATGTTTTAGGCTCTAAAATATCAAATAAATAAAGTTATAGTGAATACCATACCAACTTATTTGAAACCTAATTTCAAAAGTATTCAGGATACCTATCTTCTTCAAAGAATACCTCCAAAATTAAAGTGAAGCTATTTCTAAAAATTGAACCAGGTGTTCAATAAGTTTTCCCCTCATTATATTCCAATTTTTAACCTCTGAAACCTCTCAGAAGAAAAGTTATAGTGAAAATGGCAAGATAACTTGTTTGAAGAACCATCCAAGAGGCCCATATAGCGAACCATGAAATAAAAATTGAACAAATGTTCAATGAGATTTATCCTCACTATGGTCCAATTTTGAGGCTTTGAAACCTACCCAAAAAAAACTTAGTGAAAATTCCAAGATGCCCTCTTTACCCCATAAATGACATTTTGGCTTCAAAAAAAACTGGCCATTAGCATCGTAAATAACAACGAAATTCAATGTTTCTGAGTGTGTGAATTGACGTCAAGTGGCAGCATAATATCCAATGAAAGTAGGCATGTTCACCTCGATGCCTTTATTTTCACTGGGAATAGCATCAGGAAAAATATCTGGAATAGAGTCAAAAACAGGTTCTTCCATTCTTACTTCCACTGTTACGTCCATTTGTACTTCGATTGTTTCTCCCACTGATTGTGCTCCTGTTTTTCTTCTGGCATGGCATAAAAAATAACTTCTTTTTTGGCTTCCTAATTAACGCTAAGTTGTGCTTCCACTGTGATGCCAAGTTATGCTTCCACTACAATGTCAAGTTTTTCTTCCAATATGGCATCGTTTATTACATATATCTTTTCTTACATTATGGCATCTTCTTTAGCTTCTAATATAGCTTCCATTATGATGTCTTTTGTTGCTTCTAATATTGCTTCTAGTATAACTTCTTTGTTTTCTACCCAAATTTCTTCTATTTTTGATTCTTAGGTAATGCCAAGTTTTGCTTCGATAATTACTTATTTTTTGGCTACCTAAATTGCTTCAGTTTTTTCTTCTTGGGTAATGCCCAGTTGGACTTCTAGTATTGCTTCCATTATTACTTGTTGGTTTGCTACCTAAATTGTTTCTTTTTTTGCTTCTTAGGTAATGCCAAGTTTTGCTTGCAAGATTGCTTCTGGTGTGCTTCTACTTTTTCTTCCATTGTTGCTTCCTTTTTTTCTTCTAGTATTGCTTCCCTATTAGCCTCATGGTTTTCTTCCTATTTAGTGCCCAGGGTTGCTTATTTTTTAAGTCCAGGGTTTGCTTCCTCTTAGTATTGGGATTTGCTTATGATTTGGCCTCCAATTTTACTTCCTATTAAGCAACCAATTTAGCTTCCTAATTAGAGCCAATAATAGCTCCAATTATGGCTTCCAATTTAATGTTGAATTTTATTTCCATTTTATAGCCACATTCATCTTCCATTTTAACAATTCATGATGCTTCCTTTAAAGCTTTCGTTTATTTCTTTAATATTTTTTATTTGAATTAAATTAGTTGAGTATTTCATACCTCTTAAATAACTTATATGATTATACTATAGTAAGTCATATTGAATTTGAAATATTTTATAGCATGCCACTTATAAAGAATTTTCAGGGAAATGGAAACCCATAAAAACTAACAACATCTTTTTTAATTATAAACAATATTTTTATATTATTAATAAACAAAATTATTGGTTGTGACACATAATGCAAGCCCAAATTCACATCATAGATATTTCTACAGTAGAGCACTTTAAGATTTACTTTAGTTACAGACCATACCACAACATTGGAATAAATAACAAGATATTTTTTTTGAACTATAACCTGTATTTTTATATTACTAAAAAACAAAGTTTTCGGTCTGACTAGCTACACATAATGCGGGCCCAAATAATACATGTCCAAATGATATAAGTCGAAATGATACATGTCAAAATGATACAACTCAATATGATACTGTAGGTGAAAATGATACATATGATAGAAAACATGAAAAGAGGCATCATAGCGATTTATCAACAATGACCCATGATGGAGTCTATATGATCAATGTCACTGGCTACTACTAGCAGTTTTATCATCATCATCATCATCATCATTTCTATCATGATCATCAACATCAAGATAATCATTAGTGTCATCACTGTTGTTGTCTGCCTCGGTGTCCCCTCCATCTACCCCATCGCCTTTGTCTCGAAAGTCTGAACCAGACCCAACATAATTTGGATCTATTTCGAGATCTACTAGATCTTCTAAAAGACCCATGTTCTGCAAATAGACATTCAAAATGAAAAGTTATTATTTTATTTCATGCAATATTTAATATTTATGTTGTATTTATAATATTACAACATGTGAAATGGAACCATAATCATATTACATCATATCAAAGTGCACATATATATCATAATACAATTTCAATTAAGTTACAACTAAGATGTCATTCCAATGATTGAAAATATGCAACAATTCTAATAAACATTAGTAAATCATGGAATGGCATCATATGTTTCTGTTGACTAACTTGTGTGTTGTGTGGTGTACTAGCCCCTTCTAGGAAGGAAGGGCCCTCATTCTTGGTAGGGATCACCGGTTAGGAAGGCACTGTAGCTATTTGATTTATTTCCTCTCATTTATAATTCATGTGTGATTACTGTTACTGTTATTATAAGTCTTTTGGTGCTTTAACAATTGTAGAATCATAACCTTTGTATTGTGTAAAAACATAGGTCTTGGATTGGTCCCTTTGTTGGTGTGATAGTTATTTAATTCCCATTACAGTTTGATGGTGTGTTCATTTCTTTTTTTGTTGACTAGCAGAATTTGCAATGACGGTGGTATCATACTCGCGTTACACGGGGTCGAATCCCACCGGCTGCCACTATAACCTCTAGGAGGAATTGCCCAGCCCACAAGAAAGACCCTCGGGTAAGACGAGACTCAAACTCGTGACCTACACAGTGGCACAGATGACTTAACAGATCATCCACTGGACACGAAACCAAACCTCTATAGGTGATGGTGTGTTCATTTCATTTGAATGTTCCTTTAGATATTTATTGAGAGAATGGTTTCCAAGAGTGCTCTTATTTTTTGAATAAGAGTGACATTGTGACACAATAGTTTTATTGTGCATTGTGTGTTTAGTTCTTGAGAGTGTGAACAAGGTTTGAGAGTGTAACAACTAGAGTGTTCATTTGATGAGAGTGTGATTACAACGATTGAGTTTGAGATTCATTGAGAACTAGTCATCATTTTCCCTTGCATATATTTTGCATACTGGATTGAAAATTAATGTGAAGAGTTGAAACTGTTTCTCTAAATTAAAAGGACAATTGTTCTGCCCAACAACAACCTGAAGAATAACCTATGCACAACCTTCACATAAGGCAAGTCAAAGTAAAACATAGAATGTTGTATGAAATTTGAAGTATAAATATTTAAGCTCAAAGTAAAGATATAACAATGCAAAAGTGTGTAAAATAATTAAATAAATGATCTATAATTTTAATCAATCTGATTGGCCAAAAAATGAAACCTTGGCATACATTTTAGTGAAGCAAGGTAATTTTCTCCCGCTTTGAAAAAATGCAGGCCCAACCTTCATTTCAAGGCCAAATTGAATGATTCAACTTGGAGAATATTGATTTACTCAAAATTAACATTAAATTTTCACACAAAAATTTATGTTGTGCAAGAATATGCCAAATTTAATTCAATTTCGTAGGGTTAAAGTCAAGGTGTGTGTGCCTCAAATAAAATCACGCTAGGACTTGTACTTAATTGACTGTACAATAATGATCATTCCAACCTAAATGTAAGACCTTTTTATGAAACATAGCATAGTTGTTTTCATAAAGGAAATGTTATACATTGAACTCCAAGTTTGTTGGAATAGCGATTGATCATATATGGAAATGATTATAGTTGAAACAAATATGCACTCATAGGCACAACAAATTACACTCTTGGCAATGAAATTTGAAATGGGACATGATTGGACAATTAATAACCTTATGATATAACCTTACACTATTTTTGTTAAACATCTGACATAAGCACAACTTTCACATAAGGAAAGTTGAAGCAAAACTTAGAATGTTGTATGAAATCTGAAGTATAAATATTTAAGTTCAAAGAAAAGATATAACAATACAAAAATGTGTAAAATTATTAAATAAACAATCTACAGTTTTAATAAATCATATTAACTAGAAAATAAAGCATGGGAATGCATTTTAGTGAAGCAAGGAAATTTGGCCTGGTTCACAAAAATGCATGCCCAACCTTCATTTCAAGGCCAAATTGAATGATTCAACTTGGAGAGTACTTCTTTACTCATAATTAACATTAATTTTTCACATAGAAATTTATGTTATGCAAGAATATGCGACATTGGATTGATTTTGTAGGGTTAAGTTCAAGGTTTGTGTGCCTCAAATAAATGCACACTAGGACCTATACTTAAATGAGTGTGCGATAATGATCACTCCAAAATAATTATAAAACCATTTTATGAAACATAGCATAGTAATTTTCATAAAGGAAATCTTATAAATTGAAATCCAAGTCGGCCGAAATAGAAATTGATCATATTTGCTAATGATCACAGTCAGAACAAATATGCACTCTTGGGCCAAACCAATTACACCCTTGGTAATGAAATTTAAAATGGGACATGATTGGACAATTCCTAACTTAGGATATATCCTTGCATCGTGTCTAAAAAATATCCTACATAACTATGTTTCCCACTTATACACAACTTTCACATAAGGCAATTCAAAGAAAAACTTAGATTGTTGTATGAAATCTGAAGTTTAAATATTTAAGTTCAAAGGAAAGATATAACAATCCAAAATTGTGTAAATTCATTAAATAAACAATATACAATTACAATCAATCATATTGGCTAATAAATGAATCTTGGGCATGCATTTTAGTGAAGCAAGGTTATTTTGGGTTGGTTCACAAAAATGCACGCCCAACCTTCATTTCAAGGCCAGTAATTTTTCCTATGAGGATATTTTCTCTTAAATTTTGTGATAACCCGAACAATGGTTCTCTCATAAAATGCATTGTAAATATTTTACATAAATAAAATTAAAAAAGGGGGGATTGAGTCAAGGAAACAAATTCCAGATCTAAGAGGAGGTTGCTTGGTTGGGATATCTATGGGTTTCTTGTACATAAATCTAAACTGTTTTGGGGACAACCATTAAATGGATTGTCGATAAGCCTTAATGGAATAGTTATGAATTTAATTGGGATAAAAGGAAGTACACATGCCAGTTTTCCTTTAGAAACACTCACAAGGAAAGAAGGACAAGGACCATGTTGTCTGGGAAGAGATTACAAGGTAACGAGGACAGGGAAGTCAATCCTTGTACATAGAAGCAAATAGCAGAAGAAAATAAGTATTCAATCTCATTCAATACTTTCACTTTTTTATGCAAAGACATAATTTTCATTGACTCATTTAGCCATACAAGATTTAACATCTAATAAGAAGAGAAGATAAGAAGGAAGAAAGACAATTATTGATTTCAGTTGGAAAGATTGTTGCATAGGTGGTTTCTCCGTGGTCAGGAATAATGCCTCTTGAGTCCCTGTAAAGCCAAAGGGTGGAGATGGTTTTCTTAGGATTCCCTCAATGGTGTGGGTGGAGGATTGTGTCATTAGATTCCTAGAAGGACATCCATTGACGCTTTCTTGTTGTTGATTTACAGTGGGTTCTAGATTCACCTAAGTGGATGGAACCACTATGTGTTATTTAAGGGTGGAGAGGTCAGTCTCTAGATTCCCTTAGTATCTATGGGGTGGAGGCAGTTGGCCTTTGGAATCCCTATGTTCTATTAACTATCGAGTGGCTCGTGGGTGGATGAGGGATGTCCTCTGGAGCCCCTATCTCAGCTGGCAGTTGGTGTTTTATCCCTAAAGCAAGCCCCTCAGTCTTTGGAATTTGGCTTGGGGTGAAAACTACAAGTGAGAATGGTTGTAGCTATCTAAGTTTGGGTGGAGAATCCTTATCCCATAATCAGTTGCAAAACACATTCCAAGTTAAGTATTTATGTGTACTTTCCATTTTATTAAACATGCATTTGTATTCTAGATTTAAATGATGTTGATAACTGTAATGAGCATGTGTTTGTATTTTTGGACAGACATGGTGCTTATAAATGTGATGAACAAGAGTATACTGCATTCTTGGCTTGGAATGGCATGCCTTGTGAATTACATGATTGTGCTATTGAAATGCATAATAAATAAAAAATGCACACAAGTTAAAGATACCATAATGGTTCATAGGAACTAGATTCAACCATGACAATATTTAATATATGAGTCCTTTTATTAAATGTATAATGATTACATGGGAGACAAATTGTTTGAAAGGGCCTGTGTGAGCATATGTTGTTATAAATCCCATTTCTGTTCATGGGGATTTGTGTGGAACTGAGGATGACCTCATCTTATAACTCTACTAACTAATGAATTTACATTAGAGGCTTTGGTAGCCTTTCATTTTGAGCAGTTCTAGAGGTCTTCGATAAGATTCACAATGTTTTTGGCTATGGTACTTCACCCCTGAGGGTGATCCTTGGCTTGAAAATAATTGAGGAAAACTAATCTTCTGATGGCCCTTTTGGTATTTTACAACTCCTGCAAGCTTGGGAGGAGAATTTTTGTCTTAAGCTCAGGATGGTTAGCATCAGGACATGCTAGTAACCCATAGATGTCATGGAAGAATGTTGGCGTAGATCCAGTCGGTCACAAATTTATAAGGCAAAGTCTCAATATTGACCATGTACTTTTTGTTCCTACATAAAAAGGGTATATTTTCAAGCTATGACCCTCATGATATAATTTCTAATAAAAGGATGGAAATTAGTTTTGCACCTTATATTCATGAAAGCAAACCAAAAATTGAGAAAATGGAAAATCTAGAAACTTGGCCATGTGGTAGGTTGCAACAAAGAGTGGATGTTGAAACCCCTATGGTAAAAGAGAAGAGTTTGAAGAGGACTTCTCCTGGATAAATATATGTTAAGATGGAGAATTCCTAGTCATAAAAGAGGAATAAAATTCAAACAGAAGATGAATAAGACATACAAATGAAACTAATAGAAGTGCCTTCAAATGATACTGGTTTTCAAATGTAATTGGGAAATTGAGGTAACACTACTTCCTATTCTATCTCCACTGATTTGGAAACATTCACAATAGAAAAAACTCCTTCATTTGGAACTTTGCAGAAGAATTATCAACAAATTAAGGAGAGGAGTTATAAAATGAGAATTAGTATGACAACACATCATCAGGACCCTATTTCAAAAAAAAAAAATCTAAGGTGCTATCATTAAGGAATAATTTAAAATTTCCTAGGATTGAGCACGCTCAAACAGTTGAGTTGGCTCAAGTTGAAAAAGAAAAAGAGTTGTTAATAGGAGAATTAGTTGACATAAATAAAGGGATTGTTATTTTGTAGGAAAAAGTGCAAAACCTACAAAATTTAGTTAAAAATCATGTTTGCACCATTTTGTTTCCAGCTAAATCAGATGACCCCTTAAAGAAATCGACAAAGGTCATGACATAGTTCATAATTTCAAAAGTTGAACTAAAGAAAACCAAGATGATTTAGTCGTTGTAAGAGAGAAGTTGAATGTAAAGGAGAAGCAAATGAACATAGAAAATTAAAATAATAATCAGCTTACAAGTAAGTATAAGGCAAATAAAGATGAAATCAAAGAGTTGAAAACCAAGTTGAAAGGTAATATTTCTTTAATTGAGGCTAGACAAATTGTTTGGGATGACATTATTCAAGAAGTTCCTTCTATATGGGAATATATTCAAATCATTGCACAAAAAAATATTATAATAAGAGGATCATAAATGATCATTGATCTATGCAAGAAACAAGTACAAAAGGAAACACTCAAGGCCAAGAAGATAATTAAGTATTTGAATGAAAAGTCTTCAATAGAATTAAGGGCGAGAGTCACAATCTTTTAGACCACGCACACCAGTGACAACATACTTTAACATTTGAAGACTCACAAACTCACATGGAAGCTAGGACCACATGATTTGAGTTTCACCAAATTATTCATTCCCCGCATCATAATATTCGTTGAAGGGAAATAAAGTGGCTGGGAAAATTGTTGAATCAAATTTTTTTTCGAGAAGATAACATGCTAGTTTTCAAATTAAACATTGGAATTTCGAGACGGTGAACAATAATGAGGCTAATATTGATGTAAAAATATAAAATAAGCTAAGACTGGATGGGGCGAGAGAGGTAGAACATGTGAACCATCATATCGAGTTGATCTGAAGGAAGATTGTAAACTAGGTTTGTGTAGACTCAGATTGATTCGGATCATAAAACCATAAAGGAAGATAATGGTAGAGTCAAGGTCACAAGCAACCATGATGAAAGAGTGGGAATTGTGAAACGCTATAAAATACCACGAAAGTAATTATTGAGGAAGGAAATAATTGGTGAAAGGAAGTCTTTGATTAATCTAGGATTAGAGGAGACGAGGGAAGTTTAAGTTGGAACCAAGAGAAGGAGTGGAAGAGTGGCACCAAACTAAAGGAGTATGTGGGAGTTCACAGAGGGAGATAAGGAGAATTGAAAGAGAGGGAGGAAATGATGAGAGAATCGGCTTAAGGGAGTGGCCATGGTAAAGATGACGTGGTTACAGAAGAAGAGATTGCATCATAAGAGTTGGAAGTGACAAATATAGAAAATGTGTTTCCTTCCATGGGAGGTAGTTAAGTTGCGATGGGTGGCCAGGACTAGGGAGGGCCCCCTCTACTCATAGAGATGGTTCTCACATGATGCTATATTCTCAACAGTAAGTGTAGCCTAATACGACTTGAATGAAGGCTTTATGATTCCATATGGTAGAACTATGTCGAGACAATTCCCACTCTGGGAGTTGTAACAGTAGGATGAGATTCCCGCCCTGCACCCCCCCTAGTTAATGGCAGGATAGGGGGACCTTACCCCTAACTCTTACTTGAAATTAGGCAGAATCCATATTCTAGTGGGTAGAAGGAGACATAATCACTTTGAGTAATTGTGATGGTTGGTTAAAAAAGTATAAGCCACCTAACCCCAGTAACCCTCAGAGTATCTTGAAGAAGGCAACAAGGCTAAATATTTTCCACTACCTGCCAAAGGAAGGAGCAGGTACACTAGGGTGAAAATAGCATTTGTTAGGGATATGCATGGGACCCAAACTTGGAGAAACAATGGTGGTTGTGTTTCTCTTTTGGAGAGCACCATTGTGGGGAGGGGGGATGTGGATAATCCCTCCTAGTCTGTTGGAAGAGCTCCAATGAAACTAGATTCCCTATTTACCCTTGTGCTTGTTGTACCAGGAGAAAGAAGACAACCTTAGACAGGATATAGGTTCCATATCCATATGGATAGAAGAAGTACAGAGTGGCTCGAGGATGAGCCACATTTTTGTGTTGTGGTGTAACAACGCAACTATCTTATCCAATATTGATCGAAATTAATGCATGTTGAAAGAAGAACAAGATTTGCCAACATGAATGTTCTCTACAACATCTATTTTGGTCGATATGTTTATGGCAATGGTCTCTTCGATATTGGATAGGTTTCTCTCAGAATCCACCGTGTTTACAGTATTCGTCAGAAAGTCAAATACTGAAGGATGTTGTAGGTCGCCAGAATTATCTTCTTTACAAGTCAGAAGATGGGAACAATGGTGGTGATCTTCCCATGGTGCCCCATCAATCATCATTGATTGAATGATTCCTTCGTCTGTAAGGTGTACTTGCGACCAAGGATCTGAAGGGGTGCCATATTCCTTAGACCTATCTATTGAAACGCTTGACGAGCGTTGATGCTGGTTTTCCTCCCATGCTGAGAAAATTGATTGCTATAATATTTCCAGCGGGGTTAGAGGCAAAACCTGCAAATGATCCATCTTAACATCGTTTTCTGACATCTTTTGAATGGAAGATATCATATTGCAGGTTCCTACATTAGCCACTTTTGCCAAATTGGTAGGAGGTGGTAGGGTAAAGGTTCCCATTAACGTAGGGTCTTTTAGTAGGCCTACTCCGATATTATGAAGCATGCTAGGTCTTCCATGGATCATTGGAATGCTTCCCGTAACTTGCAAACTGTTGGGGAGAAAAGTTTTTTGGTCGATGATTGTAATTCCTCCTTGGGAAGGAAATACAATTTTCCTAAAGTAGGTCGACATAATAGCTGCCATGGCATATATCCAGGGTCTTCCCAGTAGGATGTTGTAATCAAGATTTCCGTCGATGAATTCAACATCGATTTCTACTGTTTTTCCCCCCAGTTTGACTTGCAAGTTACTTAGTATCCCTTACGGGGTGTACATTCATCCATCAAATGCTTTTAATGTTTTTGAAGATTGCGACAAAGATGGAGACCCTAGAGTTTTCTAGCAACTCATCAACATGATACATGTGGATGTTCCCTCGTCAATAATCGTTCTATGAATAGTTTTGTTGAGGGATTTCACTTGAATGACGAAAACTAGTTGAGTTGGTAACTGAGGGTCGTATCCTTTATGATTAAAAGATACAAGATTGGAATCCGTTGGGTCAATCCCACCTATTACTGACAATAAAGCTTGCTTTTGGGAGGGGCAATTTTGCAGCACTTCAAGAGTCGACATCACGGATGGCGATTAGGCTAAATCCTCCACTATATTATAGTGTTGTCCTGCTCGAGCATGAGGATTAAACGTCGATTTGTGTACTACCCCCTTTGGCGGTTTTATTGTTAATTCAGGAATGATGGGTGGCACGACTTCTAGTGAAGTCGTTGTTGAACTACTAGGTTGGTCATTGTCCTTGTTGTTCAACATCTGTGGATTCCCGTAATATTTACTCCTTGTCATTATAAGAGTGTCATTCAGTTGCTTCGAGACTGACAACATTAGCACTTGGGACGGGGAAGCATTTTCGCTAGAAACCATATTTGTTCTTGGGTTTGGAAACGGATCCATCAATATAGCCGAGGTTTTTGAACTTTTGAAGAATTTTCTAAGTTCTTCTTTATATGGACATTCTCGGGTCCAATGATCCTCATCACATATACTGCATGGACTTTTGGGTTTCACATTCCCATAAGGGTTTGTAGAAGGTTTCCTAGGAGATGAGTCTCCCTGGTTTTTCTTCTTCCCTTGTTTTTTCTTCTTGCCTCTTGGTTGCTTAGTTTCTTTGCCTTTATCAGTTGACACATCATTTACTTCTGAGGCTAGAAGTTCCTCATTTTCATCTTGACTCGAAACCATGCGGGCCTTTTTGGATGTGACCTTTGCGGTTTTAGTGCTTGTCGTGCCTATCACACCATCGCCGACATGAGAGTATTTGTTTGATTTAGGAGGCGGAGGGTGTTGGGTATACGACCAAAGTCCCACATTGACTAGAAGTGGGGAGGATCATGGGTATATAAGGATGGACAAATATCTCCATTGGTATGAAGCCTTTTGGGGTAAGCCAAAAAACAAATCCATGAGGGCTTAGGCCCAAAGTGGACAATATCATACCATTGTGGAGATATGTGGTGTCCAGAGTCCTTACAAGTGGTATCAGAGCCATGCCCGAAGTTACCCAAGTGGATGAATCCTCGGAATGTCGAACAAAGGTGGTGGGCCCCGGTAATATCACGATGGGATCCGTGGATGAGC
>APFE031289581.1:14865-58271 GCA_000404065.3 Pinus taeda
GGATGGATAATCGTTTGAGGGGAGGCTCGATGTTCCTTTGTTCGAGGGGAGGATTGTTGGGTATACGACCAAAGTCCCACATTGACTAGAAGTGGGGAGGATCATGGGTATATAAGGATGGACAAATATCTCCATTGGTATGAGGCCTTTTGGGGTAAGTCCAAACACAAATCCATGAGGGCTTAGGCCCAAAGTGGACAATATCATACCATTGTGGAGATATGTGGTGTCCAAAGTCCTTACAGAGGGATGGAGAATTCTGGTCAAGGAGCATCAGGTATTTTATCGTAGAGCGTGCCAGACTGAGTATAGATCAAGTCTAGATATTGTGCACGAGCAATAACTTGCTCTTTAGTGACGACTCCACCCTTTTCCACATCATCTGTAATAGCGGGTAACAGTGACTTAATAAACCATTCAGCCAATAGCTAATCAGGAACATATGTTTTTACCATTCTGTGACGACGCTGCCACTCATGAATATGATCGGATATGTGAGTGGCTGTCGTTTGTTTGAAATTGGTAAGCAGCTCAGTTCCTGTTTCGTACCTGATAGGTAACTAAAAATGGGTTAAAAAGGTTGTTGCTAGGGTACTGAAGTTATCAAATGAAGCTCTAGGAAGTTTGATATACCATTTTACTGCTGGACTAGTTAACGTGCGCTGAAAGAGGCGAAGCTGAATCGAGTCATCATTGAGAGTGTTTGACGAACACCATAGATGAAATGTCATCACATGATTCGATGGGTCTTTGCCTGGATTTCCATTGAATTTAGGAATATCCGACGGAAGTTTATGCGAGATTGCCGGCCACCAAGGGGTGTAGGCAATTGGATCGTTCGTTAGTCGACTTAGATCTGGTAACTCTAGAGTTGCCACGAAGGGCAACTGTTGATTTAGGTTTGGTTGAGCATACCCAGGATAAGATGGAATCGTTTGAGCATTCGTTCTTTGAATACCAGCATAATGCATTTGATGTTGGTAACTTTGGTAAGGTTGATGGGCATAACCATTATGATATGGTTGATATTGTTGCCCATTACTCACAAAGACTTATTGCGCATATCCTTGGTAGGCTTGCTGGAATTGCGGTTGTTGGTATTACACCAGCCATGGTTGTGAAGCCATGGACTATTGTCCAGCACTGACTGTTTGACCAATATGGGGGTTGGTGTTCCCCATTTGAACCTATGCCATTCCACTAGTGGGTGATTGTGGTTGTGTTGGAGGTACAAGAGATTGTGGTATTGCAACCTGCGAAACTTGAGGTTGGCATACAATGGGTGACGCTTGTACTTGCGATACGGCCACAATAGCCGGTGTAGTGGGAATGTTTGTCATAGGTGAACTTTGTTGTATTGAGCATACAACTCTTGGTTGTTGAGACAGGACTAGTACCCAACCGCTAGTTGTGATTCCAGCATAACCCAAATTTTGTTGCGAACTCACGCATGGTTGTCCTTCTGGGGAAGACAATGAAAGGGTGTATGGCCCTCCATATGATGGTAATCCAGTGCTCAAAGGAACAATTTTCCTTTGGGGACCAGTTTGCCCAAATTGACCTTGTGATGGATCAACTTGTTGAGACTCAACGTAAGAGATTCCAGATATAATTCCGGACGAACAAATGGGAACAATCCATACTGTCGAAATAGTCCCAGGATGGACTCCATCCAGCGATTGAAAACTGGTTGGGACAGATGGCACGCTAGCGAACATTGTCGGAATAGCAGAAGGAGCTTCTGTTGTTGCTGTGTCGAGTGACACAGTCCTTGATGTTGACAGTTGTTCAGACATATTAAGTCTATCCAAAAGATTCCTTAGCGATTCTTCAAGAACTTCTGAGGGTGGGTGAATATTCTCTTATGAATAAGGATATAGGGAAATCCCAACTCCAAGTTGCGTTGGAGTGCTAGATGGAGCATCTTCCACAATCTCTTCTATGGCAACCAATCCAAGAGGAAGAGGTAGACTGTCAGGTCCATAAAATATTTCTGATGCCGAAGAAGATGTAAGTTCTGCAACAGCAGACGGTTGAGGAGTAACACCTTCTAAATCGGCTATAGATGGAACTGGTTCAGGAATAGAAGTGTTGACCATCACACTAGGATCAGTTGTAATGTCCTGTTGCTGTTGCGGAATTTCTTTTGTAGAGGCAGGTATTCCAGAAATGTTCGGAGTAACCAGAGTCTTTGAGGATGTTGGAGTGCTTGCTCCAACCAACCTAGGGGACTTTGATCTAGTTAAATGAGTTTGCTTCGTCCGAAATGGCTTCGCTTCCGGAGTCAACGATGGTTGACTCTTAAGTCTCCTCGAACGATGGGGTTTTGATTGACTTTCTTCCACGATTGCAGATTACTTGATCAACTCAAAATAAAAGGGGAAAATGTTTTTCAAATTAAATGAATTTTAGACGCTTTGACACAACTTGTTTTTTCAATTTTAAAGATTCGAGAAAAAGAAAAAGATGACTCTAGTCGCCTTCAATTTTTATTGAGCTTGAAGTGACAAGCACTCAGAGGACCTTTTCCTTTACGGAGTCTGAAAAGGAGCAAAATGGACTTCTCTGGAGATCTAGGCAGAGAGGATTACCAAACCAATCGTAAAACTGCAGAATACTTTTTACGGTACGGCAGTCAATCTTCTCGAATGCTGTGTTTGGTGCATTACGATCGATAGGGCGGCAGACATGGCTTCCTAAGGATAAAGGATGCTGTCTATAGTGATCTTCCAATATATATGTGACGGTACGTGGGAGCACAAGTCCGTACTCGCACTTGCCATCTCAGAGTGGAGGAATCACCCAACCAGCACTGAAAACAATAGTTACTAGGCTTTACGATGCTGGAATACGTCTCTAGCCTAGACCTCTAGATGTTGTGTTAAGTTCCAAAGCATTGTTAGATTCATTGAGATTTATTTTAAGTTGATCTTTCTTAGCAGTTTGCCTTTCAGGTTCACCACGTGATGTATGTATAATTCCTAAATGCAGTCTAAGATGATAAATAGACGTTTTATCTTCTTTCAGCAATGAAAATCCTAGATACTAAGGGGAAGAAAGTCAAGCATCTTTTCTTCACAGAGCACAGAGCACACGCTAAGATGCACAGTCCTAAATCAAGCCAAGCATTCAAGATGAAAATGCACATGCATGTATTGGTTTTCAGCTCTCTTAATGTGTAAATGACGCTAAGAAAACTATGTGCAAAATTGAATTACTTTTAAAGTGACTGTACTCAACAAAATTCTTTTTCAAAATGAAGTGAAAACAAGAGAGACACTTTGCGATTTTGAAATGGAAATTGCTTTTCGACACTTTAAAACTCGTAAATAAAGTCTTATGCAATAATAACTGTATAATCAATTATCTAAAACAATGGGATTGCTTTCTAAAACTGAAAACGATAGCTACGACACTTTCAGATCTAGAAACGACAGTTCGACTATGTTATTTTTTGCAAAAGAGAACTAAAACGACACACAATACATAAAAAAACGTTTATAGTTCTTTGCACTAAAGAGGTGGAATAATGTTAGAGAAGGGGGTATTCACAGAAGCACACTGATTACAGAGAACAAAAACTCTTGAATAAGACTGAAAATAGTGAGAACAATCCACAATTGGAAGGTAAAATCAATCCTCCCTGACAATCGCACCTGTTACACAGCGAACTCAGTATGCAGCGCAGTTACTCCATTCGAGAAGTGCGATGCATACAGGTTTCCTTGAAGCCAGGGTGCGATGGTTACAATACGATACTTTGAGTGAGACTTCAATCACAGTTTGCAGTTTAGATCAGGTGTTTAAGTTGAATAAGTACAGATCAATGTATGTAAAAACACAGGGGTGATTTAAGAGGTTACTTAAGCCACTACTCAGGGCAATTAGATTTCTTACAGATCTATTGTTTAATTTATAAACAAAAACCCAGAGATTGACTGAAGCAGCATTGATCTACTTTGCATTTGTATGACAAATGCAGTTCGAAGGCTAGCTGTCTTGACTTCAGGCTCAGTCTGTATGTTTATAAAAGAAACAAGGATAGATAGGCTAACAAGTAATCTAGTCGCTCCCCAGCGGAGTCGCCATTTTGTTATACGGGAATAGTGTCCACACGAATGCTGCTATTCCCACTAATATGTGTGGCTATCTTAGAAATAAAAAATCAAAGTCTACTATTGATTCCTTTTATGAAAATAGATGAGAGTAGAACCAAGAGGGCCAACCTGGGTCTTGCGCTCGATTCCCTCTCCTTCTTGATAGAGTTTTTTTGCTCGCTCTTTGTCTGCTTAGCTTCAAAAGGACCTGTAGAATCAAAACAACATACTATTATGCAAGAAACATGGATCTAAATTCATAAATAATGCAGGATCAGATGTACATTAACCATATACAAGCATATATAAACAAGTACACCAGGATATGGAAGGAAACAAGAATAACTTTATTCATATAAAAAGTAGCAAGAGGATTACAACCATGAGCAGCTCTGACCCAGCATCATCCTACAGCTAAGAAGCCCTTCTTTCACCTCAAGCAAAGAAAAATCACCCAACACTGTGAATATACACCAAAATACCAACAACACTTCTCTATAGATTACAAAATTCCAGCCTTTGGATCTCTGTGATGAGGGATCCATATATAGATGATTACAGAGAGGTGAGT
Organism: Pinus taeda; assembly: GCA_000404065.3. Taxonomy (NCBI): domain Eukaryota; kingdom Viridiplantae; phylum Streptophyta; class Pinopsida; order Pinales; family Pinaceae; genus Pinus; species Pinus taeda. The sequence goes on from APFE031289581.1 coordinate 19,534, forward strand.
CATCTTTTGGGATCTTGATTAGTGTCTTTTCTTTGATAGTTCCTGCTTCCACTTGGAGAATGAAGATCTCTTACTCATCCATAGTCGAAAATAGAGTGGTAAGTGTCAGAGGGGAAGCTTATGGAAGATTCCATGATCTTCCACCTCGCATTTTGGTCCCTGCCATTTGTCCATTCCCGACCATCGCACCCTACAGAGGAGAAAAACAGTATGCATTGCACCCTGTACATTGGGAAGGTGATATGCATCTCACCCTTTGCATGGAGCTTTCAATATGGCCCCGTTTTGACCATTTATGAGCAGTTTTCAGTGGAGAACTTCTAGGAGATGATGTAATCAGTTGACTTTGTTCCTTTAGGCAGTGAAGCAACCCTTTTAGGGACTTAGAATCTAACCCATAAAATTCACCTTAAAGGCTTGTTGCTCGCTCCATTTGGCCTCAAACGAAGCATCACATCGTGAATACTGACTTTAATGGTCACTTTCCAGCAGACCTATTCGCCAGCACATCTATCCTCGCGATGCCATGAACCTGTGACACTTCCCTACTACGCGCAGTCCCCGAGAAGAGTAATTTATAGTCCCGTGCCTCCTTTCAGCTACCTGGGGCGCTAAGATTGTGATTCTATTGGCTAGTTAGATGGTTGGACCACTTATTTATGGCTTCAGATGACTGCCATTCACTTTTCTTGGGAAGGGTTCTCCATTCAACTTAACCAGTTGGACCGCACCACCATCTGTAATCTCCTTAATAACATATGGTCCTAGCCAATGCATTCTGAGCTTCCCTGGAATTTTTCAAACTTACTGTTTAGTCAATTTAGTGTGTCCTAAATTGCTACATAAGTTATCAATCTGGGAGTCGTAAACTGATGAAGTGTAGTGCACTGTATGTGCTAGACAACCCTTTTCTTACCTCATTGTTTTCAATTTTTATCTTGTTTTGGGGTTTTGTTCTTATTGGTCTCCTAAGGTGTTTAATGCAAATGGAAATCCTAGTCTAAAGTTTTAAGAATACTTTTAAATATCAAGTGTGGATGTAGAATTGAAGACAAGGTTTATGCTTCTTATGATAATTTCCAAACTTAGAACTTCAAAGATCTCAAAACATGTTGTCTACAAAATCAGAACTTGAACAAGAGTGTAAACATGTAGCTACATAAATCAAGCTAAAAATGAAGTACTAAAAATGAGGTTACTATCTCTTCTATCCATCCTAATTACATAATTGAAATTTATTAAACTGCTGCACTCAAAACCAAAAAGTAAAGAAACTGGAAACTAGTCAATGATTTCACCCATAATCACAATATTTCGTCAATTAACTTCTAAAACGGGGTTAAGCTAAAGACTCTAGAAATATCATCATATGGCATGAAAGAATGACATTTAAATTGTTTGCTTTGCACTCTAATGAATGCAAAGTCAATTAGTTCATCTATAATCACAATATTTTGTAAATTAACTTCTAAAACGGGGTTAAGCTAAAGAATCTGGAAATATCATCATATAGCATGAAAGAATTGACATCTAGACTATCTACTTGCAGAATAATGAAAAAAAAAACAATTACTTCACCTATAATCACAATAGCTCGCCAATTAACTTCTAAAACGGGGCTAAGCTAAAGGCTCCAAAGATATCATCATATAGCATGAAGAATTGATATCTAAACTATCTTAAGTAGTAAACAAATCTCACTAAATAAAATCATAACAAATGGAATTTAAAACTAAAGTTAAGCAGAGGAAGCAAGTCCCAGATCACCACTTGATGCAAAAACTACATTAAAAAGCTCGAGCGTAACCAAACTTAAAGACCTATTCTAAAGTGCACTGATCAGTGTTAGTAGAAAATGTAACAAGTTGTAAAAACATGTACAGGATTAGAATGATTAAAACCATAAACAAAACATAAGAAATTACAGCTCAAATAAGAGGAAATATACATGAAAAACTATACAAGACAAAAGAAGGGACCTCAGCTACGCAGGGGCCCTTTGTACAACTTTGGACTAACAAATTGTCACTTCAAAACATGCTTAAACAACCATGTGAAAAATAGAGTTTTATATTATGAAACAGAGGAATATGTCTCTTAGTTACACAACAGTAAAATAACGCTACATCAACAGTATCAGGAACTAACTATTTGCATTGAAAACACTTATATTTATAGATGAAATGGATAACTGTATCTTAGAGGAATTTGTTCAGCAATAGACATGTGAACAGGCCATAATCTGAGGATTCAACCTCTCGGTTCCCATGAGCAGTAAATCTATGGGAGGTGGATGTTGGATTACATCATGGAGATGGTCTGCAGGTGGCAAAAATGGATCCACGAGTTCAGGAATGGCTTCGGGCTTCTTTTACGTGTAGGAAAGGATTTCTAGTTGACGTTGAACTCTTTATTGACCACCCTTTGACCGATACCTTTTCTCACGAATTCGGCTAAGCAAATAGGACCTCATCCATGTGTGGATCATTCCTGAGTTGCCCATGTGTCTTGTTCCTCCTTCTGACACCTATAACCTACATAACAATGAAAACGGCTACGGAATTGCGAGTTAGTTGCGGAAAGTGGCTACATTCCATAGCTGATAAAAAAAACCTAGATAAAATAGCACACACAATGATATAATTTGAAAATCACTCAAATACACTCCTGAAATCAACATGTAACAACTTTTGATAGCTTATGAGGCACTAATATGGGAAAATAGAAGAGAAAAGGTTTAAGAAAATGTGTAGAAGAGAGGTAGTTTTGGGGCTTAACATACCCCCATTGTGAAGATGTTGCATGTCCTCATGCAACCAAAACTATAACTATCCTTTCTTCAATTCATTTGTTCTGAAATTTCTGCTAAGACATCTAACCTTTTCTTCTTCTTCCTTGTTGTTACTATCGTCCTGGGCTTCATCATAAGGCATCTGTACTTGAGATTGATGAGGGATCTACTTAACCTCCTATTTTTCTTCTTCGGTTTTCTATTTTTCTTGTGCCATAATCCTAAATGCAGCATAGTGTTGTCATGGATCATTTTGTCCAATTTGTTTTCCTCTTTTAATGTTTCATTTTCCTTTTGGATATGCCTGTTTAGGACTTCCAGCTCATAAATGTCTTTCTTCAATGACTGGATCAAAGTTTCCTAAGCTGTACCTAGCTGATTAGATGAAGTTCCCTATTCTGTTGTAGTCTTTTCCAATGATTCAAAGAAATCATACATCTGTTGCTGAGTTTGATCAATTTCTGGTGTTGTCTTCCTTGGACTGGTTTCAAAATCTAATTGAGGAGAAGGAGAATATTGTGGTCTTTGATCAGGAGGAGTGTTTTCTGGTGATGGATCTGGAGTTTCACCTCCCAGGTCTATGAAGTGAGCTCCTTTGATTTGCATTTTCTTCAATTTGACCTTTAATCTAGAGCTTCTTCTTAGACCTTGTGAGCTTGTGTCTCCCTTTTCTATGCTCTGTTTCTCCTTTCCTTTTTGTTTTGCCTTAGTTGACTGTTCTTTAAGATGAATTAATCTCTCAGAGAGCACTTGCTCTTCATTTGAAGAAGGATCAGCAGGCTGATTCAATATTCCTTTTTCCTTTGTTTTACTTGTTTCCTAATCTCAGTCAATGTTTCAGAAAGAATTTCTTCTTTACTGGTTTCCTTGTTCACACTAGTAGGAGTATCTTGGATTGTTAAATTTGTTCTTTTCCTCCTACTTTTCTTTGTTGAACTTCCCTCAGGCACTTCAGGAGGGTCTTGGAAGAAATTCCTAACTATGAATTTTTCCCATGTATCTTTCCTCTCTTTCAAATGATTCTCAACCAGGATCTTAGTAAGGCCATGATAGTAGAGATGGGGCTCCACATCATCTATATTCTTTTGCACAGTAGTAGACATTTTTCTCAAACTACTCAATAATAAATAAGGGAGGTTGATAGTTTCATTCTCCAAGAAATTCATTAATAATCTAATATGATACATGCACATGGAGCCATACCTGCCCTCGCATGTAATGAATTTCTGAATGATCAACAGCATACTAGTCCACCTATCTTTTAAGGCCGAAACAAGAATTCCTCATTTAAAGATTGATACGTCCATACCTAGATTATAAAGAATGAACCTCTAGACCTTTTCATCGAAGTCCTTGTTCTTAAACCATCTCTCCCCTTCTTGTGGAAGCTCTATTGCTGCTACAATGGATGACTCTATCACTGGAAATTTGATGTCCCCGATTTCAACTTCTACACCATTGAAAGATCTTACAAACATTTTTGTAACTTCCTTATTATGACCTTTGAACTTCTTAATAAACTGCAACCATCTTGCCTTCTTCAATGTGCTCTTAAGATGTGGGTATCCCTCCATGAATTTGGCTTCTTCGGGCTCTGTTCTCACTATAAGACCCATTCCTCCTTCTTACTGCAAAGATACCTCTGTAAATGGTAGTGTTATGGGAGAAGAATGGTATGTGAGCCGAAAATAGAAGAGGGCTGCAGAGAAAATCAGTGATTACAAATGGGAAGAATGCAGAGCATGAAATGAGAGTGGGTTCACGGAGCAGAAGTCTGTGTAAACAAACAATGAATTGATAATCATAAAACCCGGTGTGCAAGTGTAGAGGTAGAGTGTCACTCATGAAACTTGCAAAAATACACAAAGTTTGAGTTCATAAAAGGATGCGAAGTGGACGTCAGTGGGTTCATAAAAAGGCTGTGGAGTGGAACGTCAGTGGAAAAGAGCTGTATTCAATCAACTCACCTCTGCATGATTAGCCATTTTAACAAGTGTAATGAGGATGTACGACTACGTACAAGTTAAATTTCGGAGTGGATTATGAGACCATTAGGATTGATGCGAAGGATATGGTGGAGTTAAGGTAGCCATCAAGTCAAATAATTACACATTATGGAGCTTGTGATTTACAAACTATACAAATTATGCGTTTGAAATACTATTTGAAAATGGTTTTGTTCATACCTTGGAATCATATCTCTTTTGTTTTGCTAACTTTTAATTGGCTACCTCTGTAGGTGCTTTTAGGTGTTGATGTCTTCAAAGATCTTCTTCTTTCATACCTACATCTTGCTTCTATTATTATTTGGCTAATCACTTGACTTTCACTGCAAAGTAACAGAGGATTAGCTGCAGAATCAGCAATCAGCTGCGAAACTAGAATTCAGCTGCGGAATCAGAATTCAGCTGCGGAATCAGAATTCCGCTGCGGAAACTGAGATAGTGAATAACATATGACTTGGTGAATGAATGGAAATGAAAAATTACTGTATGGATGATATATGGAAAGCTGAATATGAAGATAAACTAAAAGAAATTTTATTGATGGAATGTGGTGGCAAGATGGAGCGAAATAGAATGAAATGAAATGAAACAAACTATGAGTGAAATGAGAGATTTTTATTTTTTTTGGAAAATATACGGCGTCAGAATCTTCTAATTTTTGCCCTGTATTTTCTGTATAAGACTGCCAATCAATGATTGGTTTTCAGGCTTATATATATATATATATTATATATATATATATATATATATATATATATATATATATATATATATATATATGTGTATATATATATATATGTGTGTGTGTGTATATATATATATATATATATATACACATATATATATATATTTAGATGATGATGAAAATAACAAAGACTAGGCTAGTGGAGAAGAATGATTCTTCTTCACCAACGTCATTGCAGAATTATCTTGAAAGATTTTGAAAAACTCCTCCTTTGAGAGTGGCTTATGATAGATCTTCAATCTATGTCCATTCACAATGAGAGGAGTTTGATGCTCATCAATTGTTTTGATTCTTACCGCTCCATTTCTAAAAATGTTTCCAATCTCATATGGCCCAAGCCAATGAGTTTGAAATTTACCTTGAAAATATTTGAACTTTGAATCAAATAGCAATGCCCAATCTCCTTCTTGAAACTTTTTGTCCTTGATTTATTTGTCATGCCACTTAGCTCTCTACTGTTGAACTAGATCAGTTCTTTGAACTGCTTCTTGTCTGATCTCATCTAGTTCATTCAACTGCTCTAGTCTATGCTTTTGGGCTTCTGATAGATCCATTCCCAACTGAACTTCCATCTTGAAGGTTTTGACTTGGAACTCAATGGGGAGCAGAACTTCCTTCCCATAAAAAAGTTCATAGGGAGTGTGTCTTGTTGTGTTCCTCCATGTAGTTCTGTAGGCCCATAAGGCTTCAGGAAGCCTTTATGCCCAATCTCTTTTGTGTAGATGCATAGTCTTGGTAATGATCCCTTCAATCACTTTGTTTGTGGACTCCACTTGACCATTTGCTTGTGGATGTAAGGAGTGGATTTTCTATGCTTGACCTTGTACCCTTCCATCAACTTCTCCATCATTCTAGATGTGAATTAACTTCCCTGATCTATCACAATTTCTCTTGGAACACCAAAGAGAATAAAAATATTCTCATAAAGAAAATTAACTACTGAATTTTCAGTAGCAGAAAATAATGCTTTGGCTTCTACCCATTTAGTGACATAATCAACGCGTACCAATATATACTTTTTCTGCTTGGATGGAGGATTAATAGGTCCAATGAAATTTAAAGCCCATTTTTCAAAGGGTTCGATGAGTACCTAAGGTTGTAATGGAATCTCATTTGAGGGGGTAGGTTTCCCTACCCTTTGGAAATTGTGTGTGATCATAGTATGAAGATGTTTCAAAATTTTCTAATGTGTTTAGGATTTGACTATCTTCACTAACTTCAGAGAGAGTAAAGACAGGTTGTATAACATATTCATCATCGACCCATTCATTGTCTCCTACCTCTGTAATTGCTTTTGCTGGAGGATACAAAGTAAATTTATTTGTTGAAATACCATCAGAAATGTACATGTCACTATTTCTACAACTAATAAAAGCATCAGATGTGGCTAACCAAGGTCTTCCTAAAATGAGTGGGTGTCCTCCTAGATTATTCTTGGGAGTCAGAATCATGAAATCCACTGGATATTCCCAAGAATCTAAGGAGACAGAAATATCTTCCAGTACACCATATAGTTTGATTACTGATCTATCTGCAAGTTTCAGTAAGGTAGGTGTGAAAAGAAGATTAGGAAGTTTAAGTTGTTCCATAGTCTGTCTACTCATAATGTTTATAGCAGCCCCTAAGTCAATCAATGTATTTGGAATTTCCATTCCATTTATGTGTGTCTTGACAATTGGACTATCTGGATCCACATATTTCTACATGGTAATGTTTCCTATCATGATATCTGCTATTTTTCCTACCAGGTGGATTCTTTTTGTGTCTCTTGGTTTCCTTCCTGGTCTTTTGACACTCAACTCCTTTATTGTTTTTGCTAGAATAGGAATCTCTCCAATGGATTGTAGCAAGGGAATCTTGATACAGATATTCTTTAATTCATCTAGGAAATCATAGTCAGGCAACAAGATTTGTTTTTCCACCCCCCTGTCAATTTGTAATCTCTCAAGGAAAGGAGGTGTGGATGTAGATGCAAGTTGCTCAACTATAGGAGTTGTGTGGGTTGACTCTTTTTGTTTTTCTTTTTGAATGGTTTGGTTTTGAAGGGATGTTTCTTCAAAGCTTTTATTGACTCTCAGATAATCCTCCTCAGAAGCATCTTGCTCTTGAACATCTATAGAAGGTTTTTCCTTTTCTAAAATCCTACCAGATCTAAGTTGAACATAAATAAGATCTAGATGAACAATCATGTAGGTAGGAAATTGTTGTCCTTCTACCATGTAAGCATTATGAGGGTTTTTTTTATTGGGATTTGGTAATGGTTGGGCTGGTAGTTGATTTGGCTTCTGATGAAATGGAAGCAAGAGTTGAGGATTTTGATTTTGTTGAGGAGGTTGTTGTTGTAGAAATGGAAATGAAAGTTGTGGGCTTTGATTTGGAAGTTGTGGATTTTGTTGTTGGTTTTGTGGGGGAGGATAACCCTGATAAGATGGACGATATTGATAATATTGAGCAAATCTCCCATAAGGATTTTGTGCCCCTTGTGCCCACGATTGAGATTGATACAGATTTTGAGGTTGAGGCCAAGGTTGTTGCCAAGAATTCCAATTTTGTGGGGGTTGAAAATTCATTGGATTGTTAAATCCTTGATTTTGTTGCCCTTGCCAAGGTATTCTTGAAACAAAGGAAAGAGATTCTACAGAATTCGGGTCCTCCTGAAAGACAGCTTTAAGCCCTTGGATTGAAGGACAATCCTTGGTCTCATGACTTTTTGAGCAAATCATGCATGTTTCTACAACTTTTGCATCTAAGGGACATTCTCTTAGGGCATGTTTCTTTCTACATTTTGGGCAAAAGATGGCTAAGGTATCAACTTCTGTTTTCTGCTTGTTTTGAATTTTGAGGGTGTCTAGCTAGTCACTAAGGATCCCTAGAATGTCAGTTTTGAATCCATCAAGCATATTACCAATCTCTGCCCTACTTACTATCCCAGTTGCAGTTTTGTTTTCTCTAATAAGAGAAGGATCTCTAGGCCCTTTTCCAGTTTTAGATTTTCCCCTTGAGAGATGGACACATAGTTCTACTATGTCACTTAGTGGACGTTGAGAGATGTCTCCCTTCCCCAACATGTTTAAAATATTTATCCATTCATCTCTAATGGCTTTCAATTAAAGGGATTTCAAGGTTTCCTCATCTAAATTGTTCATTTTTGCTTTCTTTAAGTTGTATTGAAATCTCTCAAGCAAATCCTCTAGGTTCTCATCTTCTTTTTGCATCATTTTGAATACCTCATTCTTATGATTAGTAGGCATACAATAATCCAGATCTCTATCCAAAAATGCCTACCTCATATCATTCCAAGCCCTAATAGATTGAGTAACTAATCCCATAAATCAATTCAGAGTAGCCCCTTTCAATGTTGAAGGGAACAATTTGAGTTTTTGAGAGTCTTCTAGATAGTCATAGGTTCGGCATAAGACTTCAAACTCAAATAGAAATGTTTCAGGATCCTCACTTTGTAATCCATAAAGGATTGGGAAGATAGATGGTGAAATGTTTTTCATTGTTGTATGGGTTTCCTCATCTACTATAGGGAATCCAAATGAGTTATCTCGTTCCCTATTTCCTCAATTGTTTCCTCTACCTCCTCCATTGTTACCTCTATCATCTCCATTATTTCCTCTACCTCTACCTCTACCCCCTCCTCCAAATAGTGAAAATTCTCAATCTTGGATTTCTTCTACCATGATAGTTTCCTCAGAATCTTCTGGCTCTTCTATTAATGGCTGATGAAAGAGAGTCTCTACCTCCTCTTCTTCTCTAGGTGATTCTACTTCTTCCACTACAATAGGTTCCCCTATGGAGGTGAAGAAGGGTTCTTCTCCTAGGTCAGGTTTAGTAGATGGAGTGGGAGAATCTTCTAATTTAGTTGTTGCCCCTTGAATTCCAGGAATCCTAAGGTTGGGAGTATGAGTTTGGGATGGAGGTGTATCTTGTCTATTCCTTGAAGTAGTTGGAGTTGTAAAAATCGAACTTTTGCCCCTAGCTATAAGCCTTCCCCTAGAATATCTTGCTCTATGCATGTCATTTTTTTATTTTTATTTTTTATGATTTTTTTTTTTAATTGGGCTAATAATCCTTTTTCTGATCTTCTAGATCACACTAGGTGCAAGAAGAGAGCATACTCAAGAAATTATTGGACTAATAATTCTCTTTTCTGATCCTCCAGATCACACTAGGTGCAAGAGGAGAGCATAATTCAAGAAATTATTAATTTTTCCCCCTTTTTTTTTAATGTAAGAAATAGGCTACCTAGTTACACTTCCTTGGAAATGACGCAAAAATGTTTAGTAAATTTAGTGTGTCCTAAATTGCTACATAAGTTATCAATTCGGTAGTCGTAAATTGATGAAGTGTAGTGAATTATATGTGCTAGATAGCCCTTTTCTTACCTCACTTTTTTAGTTTTTATCTTGCTTTGGGGTTTTGTTCTTGTTGGTCTCCAAAGGTGTTTAATGCAAATGGAAATCCTAGTCTAAAGTTTTAAGAATACTTTTAAAGACCAAGTGTGGATGTAGAATTGAAGACAAGGTTTATGCCTCTTATGATAATTTCCAAACTTAGAACTTCAAAGATCTCAAAACATGCTGTCTACAAAATGAGAACTTGAAAAAGACTGTAAACATGCAGCTACATAAATCAAGATAAAAATGAAGTACTGAAAATGAGGTTACTATCTCTGCTATCCATCCTAATTATAGAATTGAAATTTAATAAACTACTGCACTCAAAACCAAAAAGTAAAGAAACTGGAAACTAGTCAATGATTTCACCCATAATCACAATATTTCATCAAATAACTTCTAAAACGGGGTTAAGCTAAAGACTCCATAAATATCATCATATGGCATGAAAGAATGAAATTTAAATTGTCTAATTTGCACTCTAATGAAAGCAAAGTCAATTAGTTCATCTATAATCACAATATTTCGTCAATTAACTTCTAAAACGAGGTTAAGCTAAAGACTTCGGAAATATCTTCATATAGCATGAAAGAACTGACACCTAAATTATCTACTTGTAGACTAATGAAAGAAAAATTAATTACTTCACCTATAATCACAATAGCTCACCAATTAACTTCTAAAATGGGGTTAAGCTAAAGGCTTCGGAGATATCATCATATAGCATGAAGAACTGATATCTAAACTATCTTAAGTAGTAAACAAATCTCACTAAATAAAAGCATAACAACTAGAATTGAAAACTAAAGTTTAGCAGAGGAAGCACGTCCCAGATCACCATTGATGCAAAAAATACATTAAAAATCTCAAGCGTAGCCAAAATTAAAGACCTATTCTGAAGTGCACTGATCAGTGTTAGTAGAAAATGTAACAAGCTGCCAAAACATGTACAGGATTAGAATGATTAAAACCATAAACAAAACTTAAGAAATTTACAACTCAAATAAGAGGAAATATACATGAAAAACTATACAAAACAAAAGAAGGGACTCAGGTATGCAAGGGCTCTCTGCACAGCTTTGGACTAACACTCTATCAATCCAAACCATGCTTAAACAACCATGTGAAAAATGGAGTTTTATATTATGAAACAGAGGAATATGTCTCTCAGTTACACAACATTAAAATAACACTACATCAATAGTATCAGGAGCCAACTATCTACGTTGCAAACACTTATATTTATAGATGAATTGGAATTGTATCTTAGAGGAATTTGTTCAGCAATAGACATGTGAACAGGCCATAATCCGAGGATTCAGCCTCTCGGTTGCCATGAGCAGTAAATCTATGCAAGGTGGATGTTGGATTGCATCATGGAGATGGCCTACAGGTGGAAAAAATGGATCCACAAGTTCAGGAACAGCTTTGGGCTTCTTTTACGTGCAAGAACAGAGTCTTAGTTGACGTAGAACTCTTTGTTGAACACCCTTTGACCGATACCTTTCCTCACGAAGTCGGCTAAGAAAATAGGACCTCATCCATGTGTGGATCATTCCTAAGCTACCCACGTGTCTCGTTCCTCCTTCTGACACCTGTAACCTACAGAATAATGAAAATGGCTATGGAATTGTGAGTTAGCTGCGGAAAGTGGCTACATTCCATAGTTGATAAACAAAACCTAGATCAAATAGCACACACAATGATATAATTTGAAAATGACTAAAATACACTCTTGAAATCAACATGTAACAACTTTTGATAGCTTATGAGGCACTGATATGGGAAAATAGAAGAGAAAAGGTTTAAGAAAATGTGTAGAAGAGAGGTAGTTTTGGGGCTTAACACTTACTATCATACAACAACACCAAATCATTCACCTTAAAGGTGCGCAACTTAATATGTGGATCGTTCCATGCTTTTTCGCGCTACTTTTTGACCTGCTGGTGAAATCCAACCAAAAATCGTTCTTCTTTGAGCTCCTCCAGCTATGCGAGTCTCTCCTCCAAGGCTGCGTGATCCATCATATCTATGAGCGATGCTATGCATAGACTAGGTATGATGTATTCCATAGGAATTACGACTTCCACTCCATAGACAATCCTAAAAGGTGTATGTCCCATCGTTTTCTTGCATGTCATTCACTAAGCCCATAATACTGCAGGTATGCGTAGGCCCCAATCACTTCGTTGCCCATTGCATACCTTGGTTAGCGCATTGTATACCTTGTTGAATGCTTCTGCATAGAGAATCTTCTGTGCAGTTTCTCTTCCTGCATAATGTCTTCCCATCATTGAGAGCCATTTGCAAGTTCACCCCCCCAACACATGCTTATTGACCAGGTATTTCAGCGCAGAGTACATGTGCACCAACGCTGGTTGGTGCTCTTTTCCATAGGCCTGTGTCCACTTAGACAGATGTGTGCATGGATCATCCTGTCCATCATATTTGTCTATCAGTTGCACCTTAGGCTTACCAAATCATACTCTCATCATTTTCCTACATTCGCGCCAATCATTAAAGCTTCCTTTGTGCGTACCCCACCATGTCGCGAGCATAGTGCACTATACCTCTTCGAAGTCCTGGAAGCATTGTTTTTCCAGAACCTCCCTTTCAAATGCATCTAGAAAGGTATCTACCTCATTTATACCATCATAAGTAGGTAGATCTCTTACTTCTGTCGACACATAGTGCAACAACCTGGTAATAATATTGCAATTCAGCGTAGTTACCTCATGTAACCAATTCTGCCATCGTTCTATTTCTTCATCAAAATCTGGAGTACAGGAGCTCTTGTGCTCCCATGTAATCTGCCCATCCGTAGTGGGATTCACCTAGTCTTGTTCTCACGCTGTTATCTTATAGATGCAGTCCAAACCATCATCACTCTCATAGTCGCGAACCAGTTCCGTATAGTGCGATCCTTCGGCAGGGTCCAGGGGTACAATTACGTGTAGTGATTTCTTCTCAAAGATCATTTTTCACTTCTTCAAGTTAATTACCTCATTCATGTCAGTGGCCTGGTCAATTCCTAAGAGCGCGGGGTAAGGATTCTTGTCATCAACAATCTCTATCACTTTGAAATTTGCCAATGCACTTGCTCCCTCAATATCTAGAGTTATTCCTTGCAATCACCCCATGGGTATAAATTTTTGTTGATTTGCCATCCTTAGTTGAATTGGAGACCACTGCAGCATCGATCTCCCCATTCGTTCCCACGTCTGTTTCGGTAGAACATTCACATCTGATCCTAAGTCTAGGATGACTTGATCCATTTCATATTCTCTGATCTCTGCAATCAACCTCATTTCTCGTCTCGTTCTTGTCTTATGTTTTCTGATCTTCCAAACTAGGTGTGGTTCTCCTGGTGCGTTCCCATCACATCTGTTGATAAGTTCTTGTAACCCTTTCACAACCTTACTATCATGCAATAACTTCATAGAAGTTTCCAAGAAAGTAGTGAGCATAGATGGGTCCATTTTCGGCTCTGTTTTATCTTTATTTCCTGAAGTGGAGGCATCAATGAAGCTCTTCTTAGCTTCCATGAAGGTTTCTCGAGCGCACTCCAATTCAAACTCAACTTCTTTCATCAGAGCTTTACGAACCCAAGTACTCTCTTCTAGTTGTTTCCCCTTTTCATCTCCTATCACAATTCCACTTCGGAGCACAATGTTTACATTCGAGTCTTCCTCACGTGGCTCAGACCTCATCATCTGCAGGTTCTGAGTCGGTGGAGGTGGTAGCACGCGTTTGTCACGTATCCTAGCTATCAGCGTAAGACAATCTTCTATCTCATGATCAAATAGTGTGCAATACTTGCATGATAGGCATGTTGGATTTGTACAATCACGGGCATAGTGTCCTGGCCCTCCGTAATTGTAGCAAATCAACTGTCTGCGACCTCTTCCAGGTCCTCCTCCCCCTCGGCCTCATCCGCGCCATCCCTGTATTCGGGTCAAAGGGTCAGGTTTCAGCCTGAACTCTGTAGGAGGGTGTTCTATCCATCATCAACTCATAAATTTTGCAAGTACGCTCGTCATGTCCCATCGACCTACAAAAGTTGCAGAACAATTGTTGCGAAGTCTGCGTATACTTTTGTAACAGGTGGCAATTTTCCGCGGCAAGTTTTCTGGCTATTTGACAAATCGCGCACCATAAAGCACGTGTTGCACTAGGTCTTACTTGATTTTCTAGCCTTAAAGGCATCGGTCCTCCTCCTGTGAGGTAATTTGTAAAAACCGGGCAGTGGTCTTTGCCATGACCCCAACTCTTGCATTTCACGCACCATACTTCTTCACACACTTTTGGTCGAACCGTCCTGTCCTGTTTCAAACTCTGCGTCTCAAGGCACAGATTCTTCAGCTATGCGTGGATCTGCTAAAATCCTAGGTTAGGATCCTGCATCAGGGTCTCATTTAGCCTCATAGCAATCTCTAAGGCCTCTGACCTGAGTTGTTATCTTCTGCTATGATAGCGCACTCCTTAAATGTGGTAGTAGCGAAGCTACAAACCACTCACGCTGTTGTCCATCTGTCATATTCATATGGGCTTCACGAATTGTACATTTCATCCTTTGATCTAGTTCCCAATGAGTCTTGTCTAGTAGCATCATGATTTCTTTAAATCCAATGATCAAATGCGCTCTAGATTTCATCCTGTTAAATTTTGTATTTAGCACTATCTGGATATCCGCAACTCTCACATTTGGGTTATCATTGGAATACTTAATATACCAGGTCAGTGCGTGATCCTTCAAGGTGCTAACCAGGGTCGCTTTCTTTATATGGTCATCTGTAACACCTTTTGCTTCTCATACAACCCTTACACTAAACCATAATTGGTCTGGATCCTCATTTCCTAAACCTTTGAGCACAAGAAACTTCACTGTGTTTGCCATACTGAATCGTGGTGGTGGTGGAGTTGGTACGGGTGAAGATGGAGGTGATGGGGGTGAAGCCAGTGGTGGTGTGGAAGGAACTGGAATTTGTGGAATTATTTGTCTTATCAGATGAATAGCACTTCGCAGAGAGACTTTCGCGAAATCTTTCTTGTCCCCTCACAGAGGTGAAATCAAGGGGCTGTTTTCTGGACCCTTATTTCCTTCATTCCTATAAACCTTTCCACTTTGCATAGCTCCGAACATCAAGGTAACTGCATAACCCGCTCTTTGCACAACAACATTTTAATCAGAGTATTCAAAGATTTAATGCACTTACCTCATGGTCCTTTGAGAAATTGTCACTCTGCTTCACTGTATCTCACTAAGGTGTCGACCGCAAACTTAGTAACAGATCCTCCTATAATACGATCAATCCAATGATCAACAACGCGCATGATATTATCCTTTGATGCTTCCAACCTTTGCACCATCTCAGGGGTCCACACAATAGGAAATTCAAGTTTCCACCTTCCTTGGCTATCTGCTAGCTTCGTGATCCATTCGTATGGCTCATTAGGGAAGGAAGCAAAAAAAAATTCATGGATCTCCATGTACAGGTAGCTATCTAGCCACTCTTCTTTTGACAGTCACAGGTTTATGTTCTCTTGCGTCACGAACTTGTGAATTCTTCTGTCTAATTAGCCTTTGATTTCTTTTTTAGTTGGATTCCAATGGTATGACATCACACATCTCTCATGCAGATTCCAGTCCTGAAAACGGAACCAATTGTTGGCTTATGGGGGCCTGACTGAGGTTTATAGTTATTTAGCCAAACAAATCCCTACACTACTATCCCTTTCGGCATCAGCCTGTAGAGCGCGGAGTGAAGTCTCACCCGAAGCAGTATGGGGGGGGGGTGCTTGTGGTGAAGTAAAATTGTAAGTGCGGACACGAACAAATTCCTCTAGCCCGATAATGGGTCTAGCCACAATAGATACATTCTACGGAATATTTCCTTAGATTAGAATCAATCAAGAGGGCCTACCTCTTGGTCGCTTATCCTGTTTGACGATGTCCTCGCTTGCTCACTCCAGCAATCTCTCGCTTCCTTCTTCAAGCTCCTGAAACAAGTAAACAACAACAACACACAAACATAATAATAGACAAATTTCAATTCAACCTACTTAATGATTCAAGAAGCATAAAGAAACAAATATTTAATATTACAAAACATGTAGGAAATCAATCGATAGTTGCATATATTAATATCAAAGAGAGATTAAAACCATTCGTCTTGACGTCACGGTCTTCCTCTGCCAAGACCAGGTTCCCACACACTTCTGCTAACATTCCATGATGGCTTCAAACAACAATGTTTAAAGGCTCGTCCCTTTAGACTTCACTCCAAACCAAACACACTTATCCCTCACACAACTAGATGGCCACAACTAGTAATAGCTTGCTTGTCTAATTAAAATAGTATACTCACACTCAGCCAACACTCTAACTAGCTTGTGCTTGGGAAGAAGGGAGGTTTATATAGAAAATATGGATGGGAGATGGATTCTCTTCTCATGGGAGGACTTATCCCTTGAGGTAGTTCCATCATTATAGGGGAAAGGAGCTCAAACTGTCATCCTCGACCCCATCTGGCCAATCCATTTACCAAACTTTTGTTACGAAGCTTCTAGAGCCAGAATCTTTGGCTCTAATTTAAAAAATTTTCCATAATAGGGCCGATGCAACTAGAACACAACTTAGTCACACCTATCAGCATGGGGAATAGTGTTAATATCTGCACATCGGCTCGGGGGAGACAAAGGTCATTAGCATCGGCCTTGTAAACTAGGAAAAACAAAATTTTCAGGGGAAATGGTGCAAAAGGGAAATGATCTGCTCATGAAGAGGGACATAATGGGAGTTTCTTAATGAAGGAAAATAATGTGGGATTCACTATAGAGGTCCTCCAGGATCAAGGAACGGGGAGTATAGGGACAGTAAAAAAATGTTGTGTAATAGATGCCCCGTAAAGCGTGAATGTCAAACTGGGGTGAGGGATGAAATTCTTTATAAATAAGTGCGGGGAACCGATCTATCATCGAAAAACCTATAAGAAAGTATAGATACATATACTTAAACTGAGATCTCTATTAAATGATATATGAATTGTGGCGTGGACGCAGCCATCCAGAGAATGATCATTTAAATAGATCCATGTATGGGCGCAGCCATCCGTCAAAGAGGATCATACATGATAACCAATGGTTTGGTCACAACTAGCCATCTGAAAGAGACATGCATATCATCATAAACCATGTCACACCACTTTGCAACTTGGACTTGTGTGATCTGAGTCCAGGGTCTTGCACTCCAAGATGACCCAATCAAAGTACAGATCCTATCATGCGAATAGATGTGTTGACGTTGAACATGCTAGAAAGTCACTTGATTACCAGTCAATGATGTAAATTGTTAACAAGCATGATAGAAACCAACAATAGTGACGACAGCCCTCAAGAAACTATTGGCACAATTCACGAAATGTGAATATAGGAACTGAAGTTGAACACCTATGAAACCACTCGATCGAAAGCCAATGGTGTGAACTTGTCGTCGAGTGCGAATAACTTGCCATTAGGGCATGCAAGCTCTAAGGTATTGGAAGGGAGTCTCTCGGTCAACTTCCTGGATAATGAGTCGAATTCAACCGAAAGAGACCGTGTCAAAGGAGGGCTATAATGAATCCCACATCAACGACATGAGACGAGAGGATGTAAAATGATTTTGGATGATACAGATAATCAAAGGCAAGTGTAACTGCAGGAGGACAACTCTTGAACATATCGGCAACACAACTGGAAGTTTGGCAACTTTTGGATCCATGGGATCGGTGGTCATAATGACGTCGCAGAGATCAAATGGAAGGAAAAAATGAACGGCCCAAACCTAGGAAGATCAACGATGCAAAGGAGGATGTCCCAACCCAACACGAAGCAAAGAGTGTCATGTTCAAGAGTAACCTGTCGACATGACTTGATAGGTTTCCAAATTTTCCCCCACCATTTCTGGTGAGTACCCCCTTAATTTTTTTAATCGCAAGCTTGAAGGGGATAGCATATGCTTGCACTATAAGTTCATCCTTTGGACAAATCCAACCTAGTAAGTTTAACGAGCACTAGGAAGGAGAAGCTCTTGTTCATCATGGTGACGAATCTGATGTCGTTTAATAGTTTAACGAGTTTGACAAAGGTGTTACTCAGTATCTTTTTCATGTTTAGAGAGTTTGAAAAAGACACATAAAAGAAAACTCCTCATGGCCCCTTTTCGTACGTTTGTGTATCTCGAGCCTGAAAAGGTACAAAGTAACACTTGAGAGAACTGCTTGACCATTTCAGTCAAGGAGTACATTTTTCGTAAATAGTGCCTCCCAGCTCGAAAAAGGGGTAAACTCATACTAGGCACACGACATTTCACATCCATTAGTGAGTTCGAAACAACAAGGTCTCGACCATCTTTTCGCTTTTAAAGGGTCAGAAAAGAACTGAAAGCAGACCCCCCATTTTCATTCTCTTTAATGAATCAAAAAGGGAAAAATACTCGGCAATCTTTTCATATGAGTTTAACGAGTCAAGAAAAGAGCTAAAATGTGACTCATCATCATCGTCGAACATCCATCGTCTGTCGCTACACAAGCAAGGAAAAGTATATTATGAAGTCCTTGAGGCAAAATAGGTGAAAAATATTTACAAAACCTGATATTTTCATGAAAAATGAATAAAAAATGGGAACAGTAAATATATTTTTACCATTTACCATTTCACCTTTGCAGTGAAGAATTTTTACCCACTTTTGCCCTAGTTTCTCTGGAGCAGATTACGGGAGATCTGAGAGGTCAATTGATGAGCCATTAGTTCTAGGTAACAGCCAAAGCCCTGAGCTCCATTTTCATGCCATTCATTTCTATTTTTAGCCATTTTTTAGGATTTTTAGGGAGGTTTTGGAGAAACAATTTTTACTTTAGTCGGCACAATTTTTGGGCACAGGATCGCGCCAACCAAGGGTTATTTGCATAACAATCCATGCCGATCGGTGTGACTATTTCTAAAATAGGTGCATTGGCGCTATGGATAGGGCATAATCCTCTTTTCTCAAAAACTAATTGTTAAAACTTGAATTTTATGTGCCAACATTGATGATTGACTCAAATAAATGGCTTTTGTGGGAGAGAAATTGCCAAAAATGGTGGACTGGAAGGAAAGAGAACACGAATATGTTGACACCCAGGCATTGCACAATCCAAATTTCCTGGAGGCTTTGAGGGCTTGCGGGCTTCTCAAATTTTTCCTTACACCAAGGATGCGAGCCCAGCCTAAACTGCTTCGATACTTGATAAGCCTTTGGGACATCAATCACGAGGTTTTTGTCATTGGGGCCCAGGAGCTGGAGTTGACAACTTCAGATATCTACTTCATCACTAGACTATCTCGTAGAGGTGAGCCAGTGAACTTGTATGGGTCACGTCCGGCCGGGGCAAGCATATCTTCCCTACTTGTCGAACATTTTCTTGAGGCCCTAAAATCCAAGAGTGGGAAGATAGAAATTTCCCGTGTGTAGGATTTGACACTGAGGGTGCTTCTGTTGACTATCAACAGAGTGGTGGGGTCCCAGGCAAAACATGAGACTAACAAGTCAAAGCTCCTTTATGTTATTAACTACACAGCTCCTACGGTCTTCAACTAGGTAGAGGCCATGAAGATGAACATCAAGCGCTGGTGTCTAAGGTCAAGGCAGGGAATCTTAAGCAATTTGGTTTTAGATTAGTACTTGTGACTTTCTTCCTAGAATGAGTGTCATTGTTCTAGTATCAGTTGACTGAGATTGATCCTCCTGAACCACGTGATCTACAGATGGCTCGCTGGAGTCGTTTGATGCCCAGGATCACTGGAGGTCAGCATATGTCATACTGACCTACATTCTTCTCATGGCTATGATGACAGAAGATCGTCATGGAGAAGTGGCCGTATAGTGGCATTGATTTCCGTGGAGACCCAGTTATGCCCTTACCAGATGGAGAGGACTTCAATGATGAAGGTAAAAAATCAAATTTTTGATTTTGATGTTTTCTAATTGTTTTTGGTATATGCATGCTTATAACATTTCTCTTGTCTCTGTAGATGTTAGACCAGAGTGGCTAGCCAGGATGTCCCTAATAGCCACGTGCATCCCTTGTCCTATTGATGTTGTCACCCCTTATTAGGAAGGGAGCGATAACAAGGAGGAGATTGCGAGGAACCTAGAGGGGTTGACTCGTGGCATCCCAGAGTATGCTCGGATAGGATACATGCCTTGGCAGTGCCAGAGGCACACAGTGGGAGTCTCAGGTCGGATTCACCGATTACTGGGTCGTGTTGCACAAGTTGCTTCATGCTATCATGACCACCATGCTGAGTAGTTCCTAGGTCCAGTACTTACATATTTTTTGAGGCCTACGTGCCACGAATGTACAAGGCCTACGAGCCGTCGATGTTATTATAGACACACATATTATTTTTTGGGTTTTGATGTATCAAACATTCTCACACACATATATATATCTATATATCTATATATCTATTTATATATATATATATAATATATATATATATATTATATATATATATATATATTATATATATATATATATATATTATATTATATATCTGTTGTATTTTCCTATCTGTATGGTACAAATGGTTTTGTCTTATCTTTCACATGTTTCATAAATGTCTATCCAACACGTAATTAGCTAATGCATTTGTCAATGTATTCATGCGTCTAGGAATATGATGATATGTAATATAATCAAAATGTCCTTCCAAAAGATGGATATTGAGTTAAATTCGTAATTTTTGATGGTCCCTAACGGAATATTGCCCGTTGAGTTGAAGGATGACAAGCTATGAATCCAGGTTGACAACCAATTCTCTAATGCCCAAAGCAGTGGCTTCTAACAACAGTTTGATGACCGCACTGTATCCAACAATGTTGTTGGTTGTATGACCTAGGAAGATACCTTGAAGGTCAATCAACTCACCGTTAGGGTTGTAGATAGCCCATGTCATGGATGATAGGTTCCGGGTACTTTGGAAAGCACCATCAGCGAAACCAACATGAGGATTTGTAGACATCTGCAAAGCAAGAAAAGCATAGTAAACGAGAAAGTTGTTCAAAAACTTTCACATAGAACCATGTTGTACAAAAATGAATCACACACTAATGTACATAATTAGCCGTGCAAGATGGCCTAAGCATAGTAATTGTTTAGATAAAGGTCATTTCGGGGCTTATCGAGAGGATTTCCTTCATAATCAATAAGATCATAGGCTCCTTTCTCCAAAACACGTTTTACAATATAGGACCCATGCCACATAGGTTCGAACTTGCTAGCCCCTAGCTTACCATTAGCTTGGTTGTATAGCAAGACCAAATCACCCTCAGATAAAGCATGAGGGGAGACCAATTGATCAAATGGGATTTGACCCATTTCTTTTGTGCTTCGATGACCAAGGCGGTGAGACGACGAGTCCCATCTAGTCGTTCTAAATATAAGAGGCGTTCCTCTTGAGGTAATGTTTCAGGGAGGAGTTCAACAACTAACTTGAGCGATGGAATCTCACATTCAATCAACAATGTTGCTTCCAGAACATAGACCAGTTGGAATGGTGTGAAACCAGCTGTGTCTTTGGTTGAAGTTCGGTAGGCCCACATAGTTGAAAAAAGCATGAGATGCTAATTTTACTTGTGCATCTGAATAGTACACTGAAGCATGGTGACCAAAACCTTGTTCACGGCTTCAACTTGGCTGTTGGCCTGAGGGTAATATGGAGTCAAGCCATCGTGGCACAAGCCTAATGCAGATGTCAATTCTGCCACCATGTAATCTTTGAAATGGGAGCCATGGTTTGTGACAATGGCTTGGGGTACACCAAACTTAGAAAAAACATGGTTAAAAAGGAATTGAGCCATCATCTTACCATATGTCGAATATGTAGGCATCACTTCGGCCCATTTAGTGAAATAATCCACAGTGATGATAATATAGCCACGCCCCTAGGCCGAACGAGGGTTACATGTCATATAATCAATGCCCCATTTGTCAAAGGGACCAATGGTGATGACGAGGTGTAGGTGAGCGGGTGCGGTGCGCATCTTGCGTTGGTAAATTTGGCATTTGTGACACTTGCGGATAGAAAGAATGCAATCTTTGAAGATAGACAGGCAGAAATAACCAGCACAAAGGATTTTCTGAGCTGTAGCATAACTAGACATATGACCACCACATGCCCCCGAGTGGCAATCATTTAGAGCTCTTTCAGCTTCCTCGATTGTGAGGCATCGGTGAAGGATGGAATCAACATCGACACAGTATAAAGTATCGCGAATAATACAGTAGGGTTAGGAAAGATGTTAAATCCTTTGATGATCATCCTTGGTTAATCTGGATCGGAACGTGGAGGTTTGGAGATACACGATGATATCACCATACCATGGATCAAGGGTGCTAATTAGGAAAAGGGTCTCATCTGGAATTTATTCATCTACACAGTGAAGGCCAAATTGAATTCTTGCAGGATAATGATCCATTTAGCATACTCGCCCCTAGCAACTGAGGAGTTAGGATATAGGTCATAGGGTTTCATTCAGAAATCACTGTATTCGTACGTAAAATAATATAGTATTGAAAATGTTGAATAGCTTGAACAACAGCCAAAGCCAACTTCCCAACATGTGCATAATGTGTTTCAGTGTCGAGGAGATTTCGACTAAGGTAGTAGATCACATGGTCGTTGCTTTCTTCATCGTCTTGAACCAACACGATAGCAATGGTGCTAGGGGCTGCGGGTAGGTAAAGGAACTAATCTCGATAATAGTCTATTGGATGCAACAAAGGAGAATTTATGAGGATGGCCTTAAGATCATCAAACGATTTTCTAGCCACCTCGTCCCATGCAAAGGGTGTTCCTTATTTGAGCAACTAGGTAAACCCTGTAGCTATCGCGACATAGTTGGGTATAAAATGACAAAGAAAATTGGCCTTTCCTTGCAGGCTCTAGAGATGGTGCAGTGAAGATGGAGGGGTTAAATTTACAATGGCCTTGACTTTTAACGGATCCAGGCGAATTTCATCCTTGGGGACGATAAAGCTGGGTAGTCGTCCTGAATCCACACAGAAAACACATTTGTGTGGATTTAACCGAATGTTATATTGTTTGTAGCGTAGAAAAATCTGCCGAATATGGTCTGGGTGGTCTTGGTGCTTACGAGAATGGGAAGGAAGGTCAAACAAGTAAGGTTGGACAATGTTGCGAATATCATGAAACGCATAGGAAATTTCCCGTTGAAATGTGGCTCCAACATTTTTGAGGTTGAACTGGAACTTCTTGTACATGAATGTACCCCATGTGATAATAAAGGTTGTCTTCTCTTGGTTGGTTGGTGTGATATTGATCTGGTTATAACCAAAAAAACCGTCCATAAATTAAAATATCTCGCTCCCAGCACATTCATCAATGATTTGATCAATGAAGGGAGTAGGATAGTTGTCTTTAGACAGGCACAATTAAGATCTTGATAATCCATGCAAACGTGGATCATGCCTTGTTTTTTAGCCACTGGGACAATATTGGACACCCAGTCTGTAAGGGGGATGAGATAGATGAACCCAACTTTGAGAAGCTTTACAACTTCACCCTTAATAGCAGTGGCCTGCCTAGGGTGCACCAGGCGAAGTCATTGGCGAACAGGCTTCACGTGTGGATACTTTGGTATTTCATGCACCACAATGCTAGGATTTATGCCAGGAATTTCTTTGTAAGACCATGCAAACACATCACGAAATTCCTAAAATAGACGAGTATATGTCTTGATCTCATCCGAAGAACAAGATACCCCAATATGAACATGTTCAACAAAACTGGGTTTGATAGAAATGTCAATCGGTATCATTTGGGTAATATTATCCAAACTTCCTTCTAACCATACTTCATGAGTAACATTCGGTGGTGAAAAAGGAGAAGAGGAATATTCGAAAGTTGTAGACATGACCTCCAGGCGAGGCAGGAATGAGGAGCGATGATGGGTATTGATCCATGGCAGTTCCTCGAGAGACATGACTTCCATGATACCTTCATCGGTGAGGAAG
Organism: Pinus taeda; assembly: GCA_000404065.3. NCBI lineage: Eukaryota > Viridiplantae > Streptophyta > Pinopsida > Pinales > Pinaceae > Pinus > Pinus taeda. The sequence goes on from APFE031289581.1 coordinate 43,539, forward strand.
GTCTCGGCTAAGGGATCGGATGATTCCAAAGTGCCAAGCCAGGGGGATTGGGAATACATATCAAGAGAGGTCTTCGGCATATGAGAATCAGAGGATGCAGAATTTGAAGCCGAAACAATTTCCACGTAATTGACTTCGGTGGGACTAAGCGGCATGACTTCGCCCCAAGCATCAACAAGATCTGGTGCAGGTATGACCCAAGGATCAGATTTGATTGAGACCATGTTAAAAAAGGCAACATGAGGAGGTGGGAGTGGAAAAGTTCCCATTAAGGAAAAATCTTTGAAGAGTCCCGCCCCCACACTCTCATAGAGAGCACCAGAGTGCTTGACGTATGGAACGTTTCCATCCAAGGAGGAAGAATAAAAAAAAGACACCTAATTGATAGTGACAATCTTCCCTTGATGGGGAAAATGGATCACATGAAACAAAGAGGAGGCCATGACATGCATGGCATGAGTCTAACTTCGGTCGAGTAGAAGATTATAATTGAGATTGACATCAGCAATCTCTACTTCGACTTGCACTGTCTTGCCTTCCAGGGTAATGGCAAGGCTAGGTAAGACACCAAAGGGTCGTGAATCATGCCCATAGAAAGCTTCCGAAGTGTTCAGAGATTGGTTAAGTGCAGGGGAACCAATAGCCTTCCAGCATGCAATTGACATGATGCAGGTGGAAGCACCTTCATCTATGACAGTGTGGTGGATGGTTTTCTTGTTAATGATTACCTGAATAAGAAAGGCAATCTAATGAGGGAGCCATGGAACATGTTTCTCGAAATAGAAACAGATCAAATTAGAATCAGTGGGATCGATGCCCCCAATAGCCGACAGCGAAGATTTCCGCTGTGATGGGTAGCTTTGGAGTACCTCGAGAGTCAACATGGTTGATGGTGCCTGAGCCAAATCCTCAAAATTATTATAGTGCTGAGCGGCTCAGGTGTTGGGATTATACGAGGATTTCTGCAACACACCTCAAGAGGGCAGTCGAGTAGTGGAATCAGGGTTAGGGCGCTCGATTTGCAGAGGGCCATAATTTGGGGTGGAAGAAGAAGGAGTAGCTTCTTTTTCTTTCCCAACTACCGAAGCTGGAGTTTGATAATATTTTGATCAAGTAGCCACATTAATTGGCGTGCTCATCATGAACACTTGAGATCTAGAGGAAGCAAATCAGGGTTGGTCTACCATTTGAGTCTGCTGAGACGAAATGGCTCTTTAAGGATAGTAAGGGTCCCTTTGAGCAGGCGACTAACTTTAGATCGTCGTGGACAATCCTTAGTATAGTGATCCTCCTCGCAAATGAGGTAAGGATACTTAGGTTTCCATTGTGAAGATTCGCCAGCAGAAGATTTGGGAGGACCCTATTTCGCGGAATCGAATTTATCTTTGCCTTTCTTTTTTCCTTTCAAGGATTTTACGTTGTGGTAGACTGGAAAATATGGACCTCTAAGGTTTTACTAGGGTCTGGCACATTTTGAGATGAATTATTAGGAGCAGCATTCGAGACTGACTTCTGTTTGGAAGAAGTTTTAGCAGGGGTCTGGGATACTAAACCAATAACTCCATCAATGGGAGGAACAACTGGTGACTTCGATGTTGCGAGATCAGATGACGACCGTGGAGCATTGGGTAACAATTCGTATAAGGTGCCAAACTAAGAGTAAACTAGATCCAAGTACTGGGCATGGGCAATGGCTTTCTCTTTATTGACGCATCCACCCATAGCTATATCGCGAGCAATTGGGGCCACAAATGATTTGGTAAACCATTCAGTGAGAAATTGATCAGCTATCTCGAACTTGATCAGGTGATGTCTATGTCTTCATTCATGGATATGATCAGAGATGTGCGTTGCAGTGTCTTGCTTAAGTGATGTGAGAAAATAGGTGCCAGTTTCATAACAAACTGACAGCTGAAAATGTGTGAGGAAAGCCATGGCTAACGAATTGAAGTCATTTAAAGTACTTTGAGGTAGCTCGATGTACCATTTCATTGTGACACCCTTGAGGATTCATTGGAAAAGATGAATACGAATGGAATCATCCTTGAATGAGTTCGACGAGCACCAGAGGTAATATGTCATCACATGGGCCCGAGGATCTTCTTTAGCTTTTCCATCGAACTTTGGGCAATCACTTGGTATCTTGGATGGCACCGGAGGCCAGTATGGTGAATGAAGGATTGGATCATTCGTAAGACGTGATACGTATGGAAACTCAAGTGTCGCCAAGAAAGGTAATTGAGTGTTAAAAGGCATGGGAGGTCGATAAGCAGGCCCACAGGGATGAGCCCATCCATGCTGGTAAGGGTTTTGGCCCCATAGTGAGGGATTTTGGCCATATGGAATCTGAGGCTAGGCCCAATGCATATTACCTTGACCAAAGGGAGGATTCAGACCTTGAATACCTTGAAATTGTCCATGCACAGGTTGTTGATAGGAAATGTATGGGTTAAAAGGTTGTTGAGCCTGTTGACCCAAGACATATGGATATGGGGCCTGTTGTCCTAGAACATAGGGATGTTGGGTCTGTTGTCCCTGAACAAGAGGGATTCTGGACTTGTAGTCCTTGGGAATAAGTTTGATATACTTGTTTCCCTTGGATGTAGCAGTTTTGTACCTGGTGCCCTTGGCTAGCAGGATTCTCAACCTGTTGACCTAGGATAAGAGGATTTTGTGCCTACTGCTGCAGGACTTGACCTTGACCTTGTCCTTGTAAAGGTTGACCTTGTTGATATGTGTATAAGGGTTGTTGTTGCCCGGGTTCATTCTGCTATTGCAAGGGTTGACCTTGTGGCTGCATAATTTGTCCCTAGGGCTACAAAGGTTGGCCCTGCAAGGGTATGGGTTGAGAGGTATGCAAAGCATATTGCATCTGTTGCTGCGCGGCCTGCTGCAACTTTTGAAAGGACTAACCTTGCGGTTGTTGTGGATTACCTTACTGTGGGATAATTTGCCCTTGCTATTGTGCGGAAAGCCCTTGCTGCAACAAAGTTTGACCTTGCGATAACAGAGGCTACCCTGGTTGGTGCAAAAGTTGTCCTTGTTGTTGCAAGGGTACTTGAACAGTGCCCAGGAAATTACCGAATAGAATCTGGCCATAGCCAGGCTAGATGTACTGCCCAGGTTGGATGGTGTAAGGTTGATTAACCAATCCTTGAGAACCATATGGAATGTAAGGATTTTTGTATTGGACTTCAGCCCCATAGGACTGCTGATACTGAACATTGGCCGATCTAGACAGACCACCAGGATTCTGGACTTGTTGGTACTAGACATTGCTTGATCCAGTAGGGTCAGCAAGGTTGTAAATAATGCCAGAAGAGGGTTGGTTTATACCAAGCATGTGAGCTTGTGAGCCATTCACATTAGTGGCACCTAACACCATAGGGACATTCAGGTTCTGCCCCCCAGGCAGTGCCATAATCTGGCCACTACTAATGGCATAGAAGAACTGGCAGAGACAATCTTTGAAACCGTCGGTTGAGACTGACGCATAACTGGGATAGATGATACAGGAGTTTTCAAGACGGTGGGTTGCACCAGGATTGAAGTAACAACTGGTTGGGAAGTTGTGTGCGCGACGAATGGACCTAACATAGGCCTGACGCTTGATGCCCAAACTGATTTATGGTAGACTGATGAGGCACTAGGTGTGCCTTAAACTAAGTGTCCCAAAGACACATAGCCAGGTGGAAAAATGGTGTGAATACCTTCTTAATAAGGGAAACCCTCAGGAGGGAACTGCAACTGCAATTCTTCCCCCTCAACAGTGTGTGGAGTAGAAACTTCGGACTCATCTAGAGAAGTGATTGGGGTGTCGCCTTCGGGTTCCATTTCTGAAAAATAAACAACGAGAAATGGCCGAACATGTAATGGGGGATAGTTCCAAAGGAGCACCCGGTTAGTCGTATGGACTATAAGGATGCTGCGGTGATATCTCAACAATGTCAAACAGAGGGTTCGGAGGATAGATAACTAGTCCAAGCTAACCCTTAGTGGTCGGTGAGTTCTCTAGATTTCAAACAAGATTATCCGGAGATTCTGGGCCAAGATCAGTAGATGACCCTGAATCGAAAGTAGGCGGAGGATGAGCTGAAAATGTTTGAACACTCAAAACAATTGCGAATTAAACATTTTGGTCCTCAAGTGACTCTGGTAATTCAGGAAATAGCTCCTCAGACAATCTTTTAGATGGAGGAGAGGAATAGGAATTGGGTGAACCAGATGGTTCGGTCATGATGACCTTGTCTTAGTCGATAGAACAAGTAACTTCAAGGCTTTTAAAAATGTCCTTTTAAGGGAACTCGCGAATTGGCCAAAAAGACTAACAGGATGTTTTGGATCACGGGCAATCAATTATTAAGACACATAAAAGACTGAGTTCTTTCATTTTTAAAGAGTCGAGAAAGAAAAAAAGATGACACTATCACTTTCAATTGGAAATGATATCGAAAGGATAAGTGCTCGAATGAACTTTTAAGTTTAATGAGTCAAAAAGATCAAATGACTACTCTGGATGATCTAGGTAAACAGGATTACCAGGCAACCATGAACTGCAGAATACCTCCTGGAGAACCAAGAAGTACGAGCAAGCAATCTCCCCGAATGTTGTGTTCGGTGTATCATGCTCACAAGGCAGACGACTCGGCTTCCTAAGTATAAAAGGATTGCAGCCTAGTGGGGTCTCCCGTTATATACTCAATGGTATAGGGAGCACAAATCCATGCTAGCGCTGTCTAATGCCAAACCTAACGACAACTGCTAGGTTTACAAATGCTAGAGCACGTCTCTAGCCTAGACCTTCTAGATATGATTGTTAATGTCAAATGCGCCTTAGGTTAATTGAATTCATTTTAGAGTTGATCTTGAGTTAAGTTTCATTTTTCAGGTCTTAGCGACGCTACTCAAAAAACCTAAAATGCAACTAAATGGGACAAGACCCTTTCAATTCGATGAAATTCCTACACTAGAGAGGGTAGAAACTACTCAATCAAAAGCAAACAATCAAGCAACTGAAAACAAAATTATCTTTCACTACTTCACTTTTTCAAAAAATAAACTAATGAAAAATGCATTCCAATTCCTAATTTCTTGACAAGCACTTATTTATCAGTCCTTTCGAAATGAAACAATTTCTCTTCCTATTTCAAATGCTGATGCAGTTCTAGTTTTTTAAGAGATGCAAATCATAATGATGCAACAAGCTAGAATTTCATATTTTCTCATGAAACAACAAAACAAACTTTTCGCATACAATCTTTCAATCAAAAAAAATTTGAGACTATGAACTCTTCAAGCAGATGGAAACATGAAAAGAGAAGTTCATTCAGATCAATGAAACACTAACTTTACCAAACACAAGACCAACAATGTAATCTATGCAAGAAAAATATGTTCAAACTAGTAAACAAAATTTTTTCAAACTTGTGCAAAAAGAGGTCAAAGTCGTAAGAGGGGCCAAAAGCAAATGCAAGGAGCAAACACACCTATAACTGGACTTGATGAGCCCATAAGCTGCTGAATGGGTGACTAGCTAGATGCCCTAGTGTCGCTAGCCATTCAATGACTCGACCAATGGGATAGAAAGATGACAAGCCAACAAGCAAGCAAAACCAAATGAAAAGTAGCTTCCTAATCAGGGAGAAAACAGCCAAATAGGATGACGGGGACAAAAACACAAGAGCATAACACACTGGCAAAGATTGGGGTCTAGCCCTAATATTCACTTACAGAGATCGATGCGACTACCTCACTAACAACAAGCGCCAGAGGCAGGTCAGCACAATTGTTCCTCTGCAATTCGTGTTGTTTGGCACAACTGTCAGCTAATTAAATACATTGTCCGAGGGAACTAAAGAAAAATAAAAAAATAAATTCAAAATAGGGACTAGATCTGCTACTATGAATTTTAGACTTAGGCTAGTAAGAAAGAGAAAAGAAACAGAACCAAAGGGAAAACGTGAAACTAGCAAAGTTCTCATGAAATCATGAAATACAAAAAAAACAAAAGATGGGATTTCCCCAGTGGAGTCGCCAATTTGTGGTGAAGTAAAATTATAAGTGCGGACACGAGCGAATTCCTCTAGACCGATAATGGGTCTAGCCACAACAGATACATTCTATGGAAGATTTCCTTAGATTAGAATCAATCAAGAGGGCCTACCTCTTGGTTACTTATCCTATTTAATGATGTCCTCGCTTGCTCCCTCCAACAAGCTCTCACTTCCTTCTTCAAGCTCTTGAAACAAGTAAACAATAACAACATACAAACATAATAATAGACAAATCTCAAATCAACCTACTTAATGAGTCAAGAAGCATCAAGACATAAATATGTAATATTACAAAAAATGTAGGAAATCAATCGATAGTTACATATATTAATATCAAAGAGAGATTACAACCATTCGTCTTGACGTCACGGTATTCCTCTGACAAGACCAGGTTCCCACACACTTCTGCTAGAATTCCATGATGGCTTCAAAAAATAATAGTTTAAAGGCTCTTCCCTTTAGACTTCACTCCAATCCAAACACACTTCTCCCTCACACAACTAGATGGCTACAACTAGTAATAGTTTGCTTGTCTAATCAAAATAGTATACTCACACTTAGCCAACACTCTAACTAGCTTGTGCTTGGGAAGAAGGGAGGTTTATATAGGAAATATGGATGGGACATGGATCCTCTTCTCATGGGAGAAGGACTTATCCCTTGAGGTAGTTCCATCATTATAGGGGAAAGGAGCTCAAACTGTCATCCTCGACCCCATCCGGCCAAACCATTTACTAGACTTTCGTTACGAAGCTTCTGGAGCTGGAAGCTTTGGCTCTAATTTAAAAAACTTTCCATAACAGGACTGGCATCACTAGAACACGGCTCAGTTGCACAGATCAGTGTGGGGAATAATGCTAATCTTTGCACATCGGTGCGGGGTAGACATAGGTCATTAGCGCCAGCCTTTTAAACTGGGAAAAATAGAAGTTTCAGGGGAAATGGTGCAAAAGGTAATGATATGCTCATGAAGAGGGACATAATGGGAGTTTCTTCATGAAGGCAAACCATGCAGGGTTCATTGTAGAGGTCCTCTAGGATCAAGGAACAGGGAGTACAGGGACAGTGACAAAATGTTGTGTAACAATGCTGGAACCAAGTTTCTACACCCTTGAGATGGATGTGATTTCGGTTTAGTCCAGCTATGCCTGCCTTCGTGTAGGTTGCTTCATGCTCTATTCTAACCTTCAATACCTTCGCGAAGTGTTACAATCGTCTTTCGCGCAGCCCTAACCAGGGGCTGAGATGCTTTCACACTTCTCTAGAAGCGAACTACACTATTTCCCAACCTAGACTAAATATCTTACTTATCTTATTAACATATCTTAATTATCTTCATGTAAACAGATATTCCAGCTTGCATTCACTTAAACAATAAAATTATACATAGTCACACATCATATAAGCATTAAAAGTGAAATTCATACCCAATATAACAGATGCATAAAACAAGAACTGAAGACGCGGAATTGATAGAAACTTCTATTTATTAATGCTTCCAGATAAGTACAGACTTGACTCGCCCTGTGCACTCAGCTGGAGGGGTCCACAAACTTGGCTGCGGACTACTAGGCCTCTGCACTCAGATGTTGATCTATCTCACATACATCATTCTTCATTAGACATTCTCTGATGCCTTAACTACTTAGAGCTTCACTCTACTTATACAATTGAATACCATGGGTAGATCTTCTACAGTTGACACTACATTAACAAAATTAAGGGTAGAAAACCCTATGACTCTTTAACAACTACGCACTCTGTGCCCACAAAGTGCGAAGTCTTTATATAGGTATTAAAAAACTAGACCAAAATCTAGGCTCTAAGCCCCAAAACTGCCCTTGGGGGATCCTGCGCCCAACAATTGTCCTGGCTATGCTGCTACAGTCATATGAAAACTTGTTTCAATCACATTGTAAATTGAATGCCTGTGGTGATCTGGACCCTTTGTTGAAAACGCAGAACGAGCCCTCGAATATTGAAGTCAATACAATTCATCATGTAGCAAGGATTGATATGGTGTGGGTTTAGTTGTGTGGAGTAGGAAGTTGGATTGGTAATATGCATTGAGTGGATTTTAGTTAATTCTGAATAGAATTGCATTGCTTGTTTCTTTCCAATATCAATTCGATTGGTTTTCCTCTGAAATTATTTTCATGAATGTGTGTGCCATAGGAATATTTCTTTCCACATTGATTGATTAGAATAAATTGACTTATCATAGTTTAATCTAGTCTTGTTTCTCAATAGATTCTTAGTTTTTTAATAAAATTTGCAGATTGATTTTCAAGTTCAAGTGAGTGATTAAGCTTTCAGTTTGATTTGTTTTGCTTTGTTTTGAGTGCTTGAGTGCAGTACTGTAGCCTAGAATTTGATATTGTTGGTTGAAATCGTAGTTTCCATCCTAAGGTAATTTCCATCAAATGTGTGCTTGATTAGATTTCGAAGTAAAGTTGCAATCATTTGTGTGATTTAACTTTTCATTGAGAAGACAGAGTGTTGGTTTGCTGAAATATTAAATAGGTTTTCTTGAGCTTAGTTTTAGATTTGATTCATGTTAAACATAACTACAGGATAGTCTCTTGAGTACAATTTTGTGCGTCTTATAGCAATTCATAATTGTATTACTTGCTTTTCATTCTATAAAATAGAATTAGGGTTTGATATTTGAAGCTTGTTCTTAAGGTTATGATAGATTAGGTAATATGTATGCAGATTAGTTGAGTGTGAGAGATTAAGTTGCTTGGTTAAGTGTATGAGACTGAGTATTCAAATTAGCTCCTAACGTAAAGATATTTTACTTTTTGTCAAGACAATGGAATTAATGTGAAGCCTTTCTCATTATAGGGTTTTGAATTAAGAACAATTATTGAGTACAAGATTGATTGCTTAGCTTAAATTTGAATTACCATCGCAAGTAGATTAGATCTTTTAATTCTTTCAAGTGTAAATTATAAGAGTCAAAAATTAGGATTTTGATTTCGAACGTAACTTTAAGATGTTGAGTTGAATGTGTGGAGTTTGTTTGATTAGGAATTTTATTTCATAGTCTATTAGAGTGGAATCTGTGGTAAAGAATCAAGTCGTCACTTGAGTCTGGATTTCAGTTCAAGGACATAGTAGGTTAATTTTATAGAGATTTCAAAGTCTTTAAGTTGAATTTGATTAATTATTTTGCTTGTGTTAGCAAGATAGATTGATTTCCTTTTGAGTTGTGTGTTTACAAGCATTTGTGTGTTCCATTACTTAACTGATCATTATAAAGGAAACGTTAAAGCTCTGACCAAGAACTGAATGTAGAAAACGCAATACAACTCGTGTTTATGAGCCCAGTTTGACATATAGATGTAGGAGAATTAATACACCTATTAAATCTCTCAACAGTCGTTTCGTTTACACCAATGGACCCAACTAGTCCAACTAGTTGTCATACTCTTGCCTTCAACTGCAATTATACATGTGTTGAGCTTCATCTAGGTCTTACCTTACCTGTCGAGTACCACATAGGTCTCCCTGAGCTCCACTAACTTTCCTCTTTCGCAACCAATTCCTAAGACTCAAAACTTAAAAGGTAAACACAAGAAAAAAGAAGAAGAAAACCATGAAAACCAATAACAATACGAGACCACAAACAAAGTGGCATGATCATGCACTAGACATAACAAAACTACAAATCAAGCGCAAGAAAATCACAAAATACCAAACGCACAAGACTAACAACAAACACCATGAATCAATCCCCATGGTTCCTAATGTTTCCAAAGGAAAGCTCAACTTGATCCTTCTTCAAGATTTCATGGCAGTCTCTTTTCCATGTAATCCCCTATATCATATTCCCATGACGCATAACTGTTAGTGCATAAATTGTTGGGTGTGGAGCCTAATTATCTTCTTTATTTAGACGTATCGTCGCATTGGACCCCATTTTGTAATGTGGAAGCAACGCTGCCCATCTATGTACACCGCCAGGGGGGTCTAGGGGGGCGACGACGATTATTTGTAGCCCTCCCCCCCCTGGTAGGGGATCAGGGGTAGCGCCCCCGAAGCTAAAAATATATGTAAAATTTCCTTGTAAAATGTTGTAATTTCGTAGTCAATTTGGGCTATTCATTAGGCGGATATCTGACGGTAGAAGTTATGTTTAATTTAGGGTTTTTTGCCCTAGAAGGCAACCCCTCATTATATATGACGGAATTGTCTTGCATCTATGTAGATCTTTATTCTTAGCGTGAAAGAGAGAGGAGATTGTGTGAGAGAGAAGAGGGAATTACAATGGATCTGCTGTAGGTTGTATCTCTTCCTTTTGCTAGATAACATAAAAGGAATGACTAGTTGTTTCTTTGTGGACATACACAAATTGGGTGAACCATGTATATCTGTGTCTCTCTTGTTTTATGCATTTTCTGTGTTTATATTTCTGCAATATTTTATGTGTTCCATTGCTCTGTAATATATAATTTTCTAACATAAATAAACATAACAACAAACTAGTTACCTTACCTTGTTGTGCCAAGAACGTTTCCTTGTAACTGAACACGGCCATGCCATCTCTTAAGGGGCTCCAATCCCCTTAACGAATCCATCCATAACTGGAAACTAGTTGATATACCCGTCAAATACATGCTCATGGCTATAGCACATATCCACATAATGTCAGACAAAGTCAATGTTAAGAAGAATTCCTGTATGAAAGCACCCATTCGTTTGGAATTAGGGTTTCCAAACATAGCCAAATGAATCACTTCCCAATTCCTTTCTTTTAACTTTTTACCTTGTTGAAATTGAGGCTTACTGTGTACAATTTCACATCACCCAACTATTAGTTATATAAACATATCAACTACTACCTTGTCATGCTAATACCAAGCATGTTTCCTGCAACTCTTCACACATGTCAACCACACATTCCAAATATCAAGACAATCATATCTATCAATTTGAAATCAACCTTTATCAAGACTAACAATCATGTCATAATCTATAATAAACTCATAGTCATTAGACATAATGCTTCAACTATCACCTACTACACTGAAGTACATATCAACTGTCTCAACACATATGTATCAGTACAATCATCTTAAAACAAGGTTATTGGAAGACATTCTCATATTATGCAATTCATCAAATATTCAACCAACTTGCAAACATAAAATGTTAAATTAAATCGAATAGATGACATAATAGACACCAAACACTCAAACACCAAATAGACATCATAATCAAATAATCAAGCACGAAGTAGATGACATAAGCAAGTTCATACCTTAATGTATCTTAGAGGAGGTAATCTTGTCTGCACAATCAATCTAGATTGGCACAGTATAACTTCACAACATATCAACTCAACCACAAATAAGGTCATAATATCCATAATAGTCACTAGCTAACATGTTCACATCAAAAACTCATGAAAATTATCATTCATACACAATAATCACATTTGCATAGTCAGTCTAGATTAGTATGACAAAATATCACAACAATTAACTCATACTTGAATGTCATAACCATAAAAATTTCCATAGACCAATCCAAATTAGTATGATACACATAACATCAAGATCTTAATGTAATAACCCTAATCATCAAGTTACTAGCATATAACAACAACAATTTATATATCATGGTCATCAATAGCATATAACCTAATCATCAAGCTAATTATCATGTAACAACAATTTATCCTATAACATAGTCAACAACAAAATATAAAATATAAAATAATCATAACAATTTAACCTATAACATACTCATCAACAACATATACATAATCATCAAGTTATCTAACATAAAACAAAAATAGCAAAGCATACAACCATAAGTTACTACCATTCATGACTATTTGACACATGTGCATATGAATATACTAATCAACTAGCATATATCATGTATGTAACCATAACATCAATAAAATGAAAGGCATATATATAACCATAATCTATATAACAATCCTTAACCTACATACCTACATGCCCAACATACAACCTGTAGGATGACATGCTCTTGCCTCAAGGTCCAATGCTGCAACATCACTTTGATGATCTGCGTCTCTTGCTCTATCTCAACCAACACATTAGTATCATAACATACCAATAGCATCATGATGACCTAATTGCATACAATGATCTCACAATGCATGTTTAACCTACCATACTGATCAGGAGCTCAAGACCAAGTGTCGAAAAATCCTTAAAAATGAAAATATTCAGAACTGGTTCAAACATGAACAACTGGATAGGTCTCGTCTTCCTGATTTCGGTGCCATGAACGGTTCAAAAAATAGACTTCGTATGGAGAAATTATTCCAATTTTAAAATCGCCCAATATCCTCCATTTTTTGAATTAAAAAAAAAATTAAAATAAATACTTTGGAAATATTCCAGGGAATATTATTTAAAATATTTCCAGAATATTCTATTTGTTTTATATGGCAAATATTTGCAACTCCGCGGAATTGAACCATGGTCCATACACTGGCAGCGCAAAAGCTTAACCAACCCGTCTACTTGTCACTTGTTAACAAACTATGGGTGCCGACTCTTTTTAAACATTTTTAAATATTCATTTTGGCGGAAAAGGGGCCAGCCCCTAATCACATGACAGGCCGCGGAAACGAGGAGCTTAAACTCAGTGCTAACCGCCAACCCTTAACCTTATCCGCCAAGCTTCGTGATCACATGCCGACATCCAAGCCAGCAGTCACGGTCAATTGACCCTTAAACTAGCAGTCAACGCCAATTTTGGCGGGCCAAACTGGCAGCTAACTAAACTTAGCTGGAGTTAATTTAGGGGCAAACTGGCAGTTGGAGTAAATGTTCTATAACTTTGGCTAGGAAAGGCCTTTTGAGATGAATTTTTTATTTTATTTTGGGTCTCGTCGACATTTTGAATCCATTGGCACAAGTTTCATAGCCAACAGAGGTCATATTCATGTGTTTTTGCTTCAGGGAAGTTCCAAGAGCCACTAGGGCCTGTTCAGTGTTGGAGCTGCATTGGGTTTTGTGCAGCCATTAAATGTGAAACGAAGGTCATTCCTGACTGTATTCAATGTTCTGAGTCCACTTATACAGCTCGTTTTTTGTATTGAGGCATTATTCACCTCAAATTTCTTCAGGGAAGCTTTTAGGGCCAATAGGGCCATTCCAGTGCTCGAGCTGTTTGGGGGCTGTATTGTAGGTTTTAACCACGTACAGAAATTACCTACATATGAATTCTAAAACACAAAAATAAAAAATGGGAGAGCATAACACATAAAACACATATACATAGAAATTTTCCCCTAGATCCCAAAACCGGGACTACCAACTTGGTTTTTCATTATTTTCCTTTCAATGTTATAATACATATTTATACATGTCGAAGCATCCAATACCATGGACCGAAAACCATCGCGTCCAAAAAACATGTGTGAAAATCATGTACAAAACCATAGGTGGGTCCACCCAACCTAACATACGTTCCAAAACAAAAAAAATTCGTGGCGCTGCCCTGGACTTCGTAAAGTGGGGTTATGGGTACACCTCAAACTCCCTATGACCCCCCCTTGCTACACAATCAGCGCAATGAAGGGGAGCTATGCGCCCCGTCTAACCCCCCAGTTAACTACATGGGCTGGTCGTGGAAAGAATATAACACAACCCAACATTCTCCCACTTATTGTTTTCTTTCCACAGGAGGCCATAAGAGAGCTTAATCATTTTTTCAGCCCTGAAATGCCCATTGTCTCTCTACACCAAGAGAACTTCTTAGAGCTCATAGATTTTGTCAATGCATCTGCAGTATTCTTTAAAGTGTACACCTTTACCAACAATACCTTTTTGTCTTCTATCATATCCCTCACAAAGTGATACTGAACATCAATGTACTTTGTCTTTGAATGATATGCGGGGTTCTTTGCCAAGAAAATTGCACTTTGGCTGTCACAGTCTATCCTTATAGCTCCCTGTACTAACCCCATACTTGAACATAATCCCTGCAACCAAACTGCTTCCTTTCTTGCATGAGTGGCTGCCATGTATTCTGCCTCTGTAGTTGATAGTGCCACTAAAGATTATTTCTTACTCATCCAACTGACTGCACCTCCAAATAGGTTAAACACATACCCACTTGTAGATCTTCTCTAATCCAGATCTCCAGCCCAGTCTACATCAACAAAGCCACGAATATCCAACATTCTGTCCAATCCTGATCTTTCTTGGTAGCACAAACCATAATCACTAGTGCCACGCAAATACCTGAAAACCTGCTTCACTGCTGTCTAATGCTCCTTGCTTGGTTTTGACATAAACCTGCTCAATAGTCCCAGTGCATGTGCAATGTCTGGTCTAGTACAGACCATTGCATACATCAGGCTACCAACTCCACTTGCATATGGAACACGGGACATGTCCTCTTCCTCTTCTTGTGTCTTGGGACACTGTTCAGTAGATAACCTCACACCTACAGGAATAGGAACCTTCACCAGTTTACTATACTGCATATTAGACCTCTACAGTATTGTCTCGGCATACTTCCTCTCGTTTAACCAAAGCTTCCTCTTTACCTGATCTCTTTTAATTTACATGCTCAAAATATAGTTTGCAGCACCAAGATCTTTCATGTCGAATTTGGAGGATAATTGGGTCTTCAAATCCTAGATAATTTCTTTGTCATTTCCAACCAGCAACATATCATCCAC
>APFE031289589.1:6626-24999 GCA_000404065.3 Pinus taeda
TTTATTGAAATATTACACTTCTATAATTGTTTATTTTTGTTTTGTAAGTTGATTTTTGTTATTAATTCATAAGAAGATCACATCGTGATAGAACCATCTACCAGCAAGATATGGTCTCACCCCTACTAGATTTATTGACCATCATATACAAACAGAAAAGAACTAAGATTAATTGATCAATACTCAAAGACTGTGTCTCAATGGCTCAAGAGGCCCAAAATTGAGCAAAAAACAACATACATGTCACACGCTTCATTAAACATTTGCATTTTTGGGGAATTGAGCTACCCATCCTCACCAAGCGATGAAAAGAATCATGAATATGGGACTCCATATGGGCCATGCATCCTTCAAAGTTGTCCATCCAGTCTTGCAAGCGCTTATGGTTTTAGCAGAGAGAGTCTTGATGATATAGGATGCGCCATTGGTTGTGTTCCATGTCACTGACAAAGTGGATGACTTCATTGCTATCATTATGTCTGTCTTGTTCCTATTGTTCAATCGCTTCTTGCACCAAACGAATTTGAGCTTTAATGGAGTTAAAAGAAGGGGGAGCTGGGGGGTGTAAATCTACACCTTTGGGTGAGTCTTTGATAAGCTACTCTAATTCACCTTCATCTAGAAGAAATCCCTCTCGAAAGCGGTCACCATGGCCATATTGGCCCCCACCCCATCGTGTCAACCTCTTTGTCATTGCATGAAGGGCCCTCGCAAGCAAGTATTCTGGAACACCACAATGAACCCTCCAACTAGTCTATAGGTAGAAAATCCTTTCCACCCACACATAGGCTCTAAACTAGAAGGGTGTACAGGTGCCTCTCACTATCCTAGATAACCACTATACAAAATCCCAATGGTCTTGACAAAACCCACTATAATTACACACTGCAAAAATGACACTTGAAGAAATAACCAAAGATTAATCAATTTTCTTGCCACCATTCTAGTTTTACACCATAAAACAAAGAGGTGAGTTAGGAATGAGGTCCCCGCGTGAAGTACCTTCTAGAACTTGTTGATACCACACCTCTTACACCACAAGCCTTCCTTTACCTTTGTTGTTGGATAATGACCCTTAGCGCCACCACCCTTATCAATGAAGGGCCAAGAGAACCCCGATATTCCTCAGTGGAGACACACCATGAAGAGGTAGACCATGCACACCAATACCCCTCACCCTAAGAGTATACTGCGAGCCCAAACGACCTTAACCAACAAAGAAAGCATGCAACTATTGAAACCCAAACTAGAATTGCTAAAAAATGAGAGAAGAATACACTTACCTGCAATCATTTGACCACGGCCTGCTTGGTGTCAACTCCATGCTTCACACTACAGTTGTTGAGGAACCTTAATGTATACACCTCTACCACATATTTATCTCATTGAGGTAATTGAATTCTAGGTGAAGGTCAATCCCGGATCCCAAATTTTCACTTGAGGAGCTCGAGAAGGCCACACTTCACCATATTAACACAACAAACATTCAACTGAGGTCGTGCACTAACGAGTATATAGGTTTGGATCTACAAAAAGGCCACCTATAGATCTCGTGTAAGAAAATCCTATTATAGTGCCAATTCTCCTCCTGAATATGCTCTTTATTACCACTGCCATGGGTATTAAAACACATATTCTATCGAGAATGTTCTACCTCTCACCTAGAGGCACTAGTTTCCTCGCTCTTGTCAATAACATTACTGCCACATGGAGAGCAATAATTTGCTTGTCGAGCAGATCTACCATATTCAATACCCAATGAAAAACTTCTCTAACTATTTATAAATATTAAATTTTAATATAAAAAATTATATAATAGTTTATAAATTATATAATTTATATAAAAATATTATAATAAAAATGTAATGATATAAATAAAAAATTAACATTTTAATTGTAAAAATAAAAATAAATAAATAAAAATAAAAATCTTATAAAAATAATGTAATATCCCTATATAAATTAAGAAGATTACTCCCAACAGTTCATCTTAAAGGCATCTTAATCACATATCGATAACTATATCTCCCTCACAATCAAGTTTCAAGTTTGACATTAAAGGAAACAAGAAAGAATAATGATTCATGATGAGATTTATAATATTTTTAGTTTGAACATAATTTAATATTAATTATTAATTATTATTTGTTATTAATATATAATTAAATTATATTCATTATTTATTATTAATATATATTTAATTA
This sequence comes from Pinus taeda, assembly GCA_000404065.3. NCBI lineage: Eukaryota > Viridiplantae > Streptophyta > Pinopsida > Pinales > Pinaceae > Pinus > Pinus taeda. Next base: position 8,831 of record APFE031289589.1, read on the forward strand.
TTAATTAATAAATATTTTTTTCTACTATTATATTATTTAACTACTTAAATTTTTTTTTTTGTAAGCTGGGGAGTTACCAATTTCTATTATCAAAAATGAAACCATTACAATCTTAAGGGAGTCTCAAACTGCCCCGAGGGGAAACCAGGCATATTGACCACCTATAGTTTTTGACTGCTGACCAAAAATAAAAGGTTTTCATATTGTCTTTCCAGGCTTTGTAAGCATTCACCTTGCAACTATTACTATTGACATCTAGCTGCAAGTAAGTCTTATCATAAGTCCTATACATAGCTAAAGAAAAAAACTAAAATTTGCATTTTCTATCTATATCAAAAAACATGCCTTTCTTCATTGATTCCCAGCGTCCTCATGCTGCTCCTTCTCCTTCTTGATCACCAAGCCATTCGCCTCTAGCTGCTGTTGAAGATCCTCCACCCTCTTGTCTTGCATGAGCAGGGTGATTAGGATGTTCTTCAGCTCTTTCTTCAGGTTTGGAATTCCCTGTGACACTTCAGCCATTTCTAAGGCTATCTGCTCCATGGCTTTGGCCATAAGTCTTTTCATGACCCAATATAGGTTCAGGGATTGCTTATACAGTGTCATTCGGCCTCGGGTATGGCCTGGATCCGACATAAGATGCATCTAGTCCTCCATTTCTTCCTCAGACTGTGCCTGAATAGCCTCGTCCTCCCAGTTCTCAATTATTCTTCTGATTTTCGGGTTTGTTCTCTCATTATAGGCTCTCTCTGCTACCCGAACTCTTGTCTCTATAGTCTGCCTCCCCTGTCTTCCTTCCGCTCCCGCACTGGTCTCCCCGTCTTCCACTGTGCCTTCGCGACAGCGGCGACCCCTCCTGCTTCTCCCGTCAGCTATTCCTCGCTTGCTCTGGCCTCCCCTTCCTCGGCGACCTCGCCCTCGCCTTCGCCTGCCTCTCCCTGCCTCATCACCCGGCTCCTGTCTACCTTCATCTTCGTCCCGGCTTCTTTTCGTGGCTCTGTTTCCTGTACTCTTCTCATTTCGGTCGCAGTTAACATTCCCCTCTTCTGCCATTTCAAATTCAACCTCGTGGTCTTCACTGTCGTCCTCAGAAACTTCATATATAGGAATATAAAATTGCTCAGGGCCCTCCTCCAATTTTCCTTTGGCTTTCATGTCCTGGCCCCCTCGGCTCTGGTCCCCATCTCCAGCTCTGCTTCGCATCCATCTCCCTGCCGCCCTGCTCCCTTCCGCTGCCATTTTTTCCTCGTTTTTTGGCTTCGGCCTGTGCGTCCCTGTTCTGTCTGCTCTGCTTCCTAAACTTTGCTCTCTCCTCGCTGTATTCTACCACTTACCTCCGCTCTCTTCGGTTTTCCTGCATGAAATTTCTCTCGTCCCTCTTCGCCACCCTTTCTTCCTTATGCCTCCCTTCTTCATGCACTTAAGCTCCACCTCCCTGTCCGCTCTGATCTCCCATTCCTCCTCGCAATCATTTCCCTACCTTGTGTCTGACATCCTGACACCTTCACCGTCATTCCTCGGTACACTGTTGTCCTTTCGTTCTGATCTGGGATCCTTCTCGCCGATCTAGATGCTTGTGTCCATCATACCCTGAGACCTGGCTGCACTGTCCTTCCTTACACACCGTCGCCTCTTAATTGCTTTGCCTGCCACATTACTCATCCCGATCGGGTGTCTTGTCCTCGTCCTTTCAGCCTGTGGTTGCTTCATTATGGTCTTGAGTAATTATATTTTTAAGACCTTCCCAATTGTGATCCGCTTCTAATGACAGCCAGCTTCTGTCCAAACTGCTAGTCGCCTCTTTACTTCCCCAATTAGCCAAGAGGTCTGCAGCCCTGTTTCCATTACGTCTTACATGGTTAATTATTTTATAATCTATTCTATTTAGCAATACCGCTATATCTTGAATAATTCCCGCTGTCCTCCAGCTTTTTGCAACTTTCTCCCAGCTCTTTCCATCCTTCAGATTTCTCAGCATCCCTATCGTGATCTGCGAATCCCCTTCTATCTCCAGGTTCATATATTTGTTCCTTACTGCTATTCTCAAACCTTGGTGAACCGCCCAGAGTTCCGCCTTGTTGTTCGTCATCTCTCCTCCTCATTCTGCGAAGACCCACCTTGTTTTACCTTTTCCGTCTCTAAAGATACTGCCTATGCCTGCTGGACTAGGATTACCCTTCGACGCTCCATCAAAGTTCAGTTTTATGGAATGCTCGCCAGGGTATCTGAATTGGTTGGGGCTTTGAGCTTGAGGATTACTTTTCTTTTCTTTTCTGGGGTAGATCATGCTGAATTCCATATTTAGTTTGGAAACTATTCTTCCTTCTTCTTGGCTCATTTTCCAATCTTCCTCTTCCCATGTCTCTGATAGAACAGTTTCCTTGATCGATTTACACACCTCCTCCCAAGTTCTTTCAGGTTGATTGCTTTGCCCCCTGAAAATCCTCTTGTTACGTTCTTTCCATAGGAACCAGATCACAAAACCTATCGTCAAATTCCAGATCCTTCTTACTACTTGCCTGTGAAATTGTCCTTTTCCCCATTGCATTATGGTGTTCCGAATGCTGTTGGGGTCTCTCATTGTCTTCCCGAAGAGCGATCCAATATTTTCCCATACGCTTTCTGCATAAGGGAATTTATTTAAGAGATTCTCCTGATTTTCCTCTTCTCTATTGCATAGGCTACACTTCGATGGTCCATAATATCCTCTCTTCTAGATTTTATCCCAGGTTAGGATCCGTCCTTTACTGACCAGCCATGCGAAGATTGTAATTTTCGGCCACCACTTTCCTTCCCAAATTATTGTCCAGTCCATAGCTCCATCTTCCCTTTCCTGGTTTGTTGTCAAATAGTAGGCTTCCTTCACTGTGAAAGTCCCTTTCATTGATCTGCCCCATCTAAGGATGTCCATTCCTGGTCTAGTCTTAATCTTTCTCAATTCTACTTCCTTAGTGTAGTTTTTCTCCATCTCTTGGGGTATGTTTTCAAACCATTCCTCTGGTTTCCTCCAGGTCCTCCATATTCCACTGGTCTCTTCATTTTTCCAGTAGTCTTTAACATATTCCATACCTGCCATCTTCGCTTTCTATTGGATCTCTTGTAGGGTCTAAATCTCTGCCATTTTATCTTTCTGCTGCCACCCATCCTCCCAAAATTTGGCGTTGCCTCCTCCACGAATCTCCCAAAAAACATGTTTATTGATCACATCTCGATTCTAACTTGTTAATTCCCATATAGAGGACCCTTTTGGTACTTCCTCAATTCTTAGTTTACCTGCTGTTGATTCCGGCATGTTATATTTTGATTTCCCATATTTTTTTCCAGACATCCTTTCCTCCTTGTAGCCATCTCCACCATAATTTGGCACCTAGAATCTTTTTTAGCATTTCTGGATCCCTTATACCCAGTCCTCCCTCCTTCTTTTTTTTTACCAGGTTTTTCCATGAAACTAAGGCCCATTTCCTTTGTTTCTTAGGTCCTCCCCAGACAAACTTTCCAAATATTTCTTTCATTTTTGTGCACACTCCTTTGGATGCTGCTCTGATGGACAAAGGATAGATAGGGATCGATTGCAGGACAAACTTTAACAACACAATTCGACTAGCTATGTTCAAGGACCTGAAAGACCAGCTTGTCAGATGCTTCTTTATTTTATCTATAACCTCCGGCCAATTTTTCATCCGGGTGGGGTGTATATCCAGCTGGTTCCCTAAGTACTTGGTAGGAAGGTCCCCCTGTCTGAAGCCCAAAGTTCTAGTTAGATGAGCTTTTATGGCCTCGGGAGTGTTAAAAATAAATCTACATGATTTTTCCTTATTAACCTCCATTCTTGAGGCCTTCATGAAGATTTCCAGCACTTTCTTGATCATCCTTACCTCTTTGATAGTTACTTCTCTGAATAACATTATGTCATCAACAAATTGTTGATGTGTTATTGCCAGATTGTTTCCCCAAGGTTTTAGGCCTTTGATTCTCTTTTCCCTGAGTTCTCTTTTGATGATTCTTCCACGTCCTTCAGCTGCCAGTATGAAAAGAAAGGGAAAAATAGGGTCTCCTTGTCTTATACCCCTTGTTGCATTAAAAGTATTCATTGGGATACCATTTACCAAAATTGAGAAGATGGGGGTTGAGATCATAATATATATCCATTCGATCCATCTCTTTTTGAAACCATAAGCTTCAAGCACCATTCTGAGGTATCTCCAGCTCAGGCGATCATATGCTTTTGAAAGATCTAGTTTTATCATCATTCCCCTCTGTTTCTTTTGATTTAGGGAGTGAATCATCTCCTGAGTAACTACTAGACCATCCAGGATTTGTCTCCTCTCGACAAAGCCAGTTTTTTCTAGAGATATGATACTCAGAAGTAAAGGTTTTAATCTTTTTGCAATCAGGGTGGCTATGATCTTATAAATAACATTACATAAAGCTATTGGGCGAAATCCTTGAGCATCCTCTGATTTTTTACTTTTAGGGATCAGGGTTAGAAAGGTCAAATTAATACCTGGCCAGATCTTTTGCTTCAATCTTGATTCCTCGACAGCTTCCACGATTTCCTGCCCCAAGAAGTGCCATCCTGCCTGGTAGAATTCTATTGTGAATCCATCGGGCCTTGGAGCCTTTCCTTTTTTCATATTCATAACCACCTCCTCAACCTCTTCCATAGTAGCCGCTCTCATCAAGGCCTTATTCTGTTCCACTGTTATAATTTTTGGTATCTCCTTGTAGATATGATCAATCGCTTCTCCCCGTGCCTCTTGTAATTCAGTGAGGATTTCCTTATAGTACTCCACTAGGACTTTTTCTATACCTTCCTGCTCAATTACCCTTTCCCCCTCCGCGTTTTTAATTGGGAAAATCTGGTTCCTTTGTCTGTTTTGTATTATCGCTTGGTGGAAAAATTTTGTATTCCTTTCTCCTTCCCGCGGCCAATGTATTCTTGACTTTTGTCTCCACATAACATCCTCCTGCTTTCTTCTTTCTTCCAGCTGATTAATTATTCTGCCCTCCTCTTTACTCTGTTCTTCATCCCTTCCTTCCCAGATTATCTGCTGCTGGATATCCTCCATTTCCTGCTCTAATTTTTGCTTTTCCTCCATAATATGCCCGAATTCCTCTCTATTCCACTTTCTAATTTTACTTTTAATTTCCTTGAGCTTCAATTGAATGGTATGCATTTTCCCTTTCCCTTTAACTCTACTCTGAGTCCACCATTCTTCCACTTTGTGTAAAAACTCCGAATTTCTGAGCCAAAAAGCCTCAAAACGAAAAGGTTTCTTTCCATTGTTTTTCTTGATATCGATTTCTAATCGAATCGGCCAATGGTCTAAACCTAGACCAGGAAGGATTTTTGTTTCTATAAATACATCTCGGTTCAAAATTTGTTCAGATAAGAGAAACCCGTCTAACTTTGAAGCTATCTGGTTTCTTCCACCCCTTCTATTGTTCCAGGTAAAGACACCATTAGTTGTGGGAGTATCAACTAATCTTTGTTATGTTATTAGCTCATTAAAATCCTTCATGCTCTGATCCATTCACCTTATCCCTCCTTTCTTCTCACCTAAGTCACAAATCAAGTTAAAATATCCTCCAATTATCCATAAGTTACCAGGCATAATTCTTCTTATTGCCTGCACATTCTTAAGGAATTCCTTCTGGTCCCTAGGTAAATGGGGGCCGTAAACCCCTGAGATGAGAATTCTTTCCTCCATTCCTGTTAACCTAAACAATCCTGTTAGTATTCTAGGGAGGCTAATCCAGTTTTCAAAAATTACCTCCTCAGGATTCCATAAAATTGCTAGACCACCTACCAAACCATTCGCATCTTGAGCCATTACCTCATATTCAGGTCTCATCCTTTTCATAATTCCTTGTAACTGTTGCTGATCCATTTTTGTTTCCTGAATTAGCATTATGCTAGGTTTGTCCTTCCTCAATCTTTCTTTCAAATATCTCTGCTTGCCCTTACTGTTGAGTCCCCTAATATTCCAACTTGTAATGATCATTTATAACTTTTTGAAGGTTGTTGAAATACCTCTAACAGAGGTATCACTCTTCCTAAATTAACTAGAGTTTCTCCCACTGCTTGAATCGTCTCATTTATTGTTCGCCTTCCTCTCTTTCTGCCTCCTTTGCCACTGCCGTCCATTCCCAGGTTTTGAGTTCCTTGAGATCCTGTTTGATCTGCTCCGGTCTCTAACATACAACCTTTCTTCTCCTTGTATTTTTGGAATGCTTCCTTATATTGTTGTTTCTGCGATTCTGGGATGAATCTTTCATCTAGGTTCTTCCACTCTTGGAGCAATTTCTTCATTATTCTTTCCTCTTCGGTCCCATTTTCTTTTCGATTGTCTAATCCCTTCATCATTTGGTCCACTGTGTTCTCCTGGCTTCCTCCCATCTCTACTTCTGCTTCTCTGTTTTGGCTTATATTTTTGCCTATGGTCTCAGTTATGATTTCCATTGGTACATTCTCGTTTTCCTCCTCCGTCTTTTTCCCATCTTCCATTTCCTCTTCCTCATCCTGAAGGACTTGGAACTTATTTTGATTTTCAGCCGGTATATTCTTTTCTTTTGGATGCCCTCGTACCCCTTCTGATCTTGGTTTTTGTCTTCTCTGAACTTCTTTGAAACCCCTTTCTCCTATGTCCGACCTTTCTGCTTTCCTACTCTCCTCCTCCAGGATTCTTGTTGCCTCCCTTTCTCTGTTTTGTGGGCATTGTCTGAAGAGATGTCCGTACTCATGGCACTTGCGGCATCTAAAGGGGATGTGTTCATAATCTATTGGCTGCTGCCATATTTCGTCATGGTATTCCACCTCTATATACTCCGGCAGAGGTTCTTCTATGTTCATGTACACACATATCCTTGCGTATGATGTGTATTTTCCTCTTTTGGTCGATTTTGCCACTTTGACAAAAGCCCCGATCGAGTTCCCAATCCCCTCTAGTACCTCAGGGTCACAAAATTCCGTTGGTAACCCAAACAATCTGACCCATATGGGTGCTGCCAATAGCTTCTCCACATCTGGGTTGTATCTATCTTCCCAGTGCCTCATAAATAGACCAACATTGTTCATGAAGTATGGTCCTTCCTCAAATATTCTCTCTTTGTCTTCGAGGTTTGCAAAAATGACTGTAAAAAAACCCTTTGCACCGAGTTTCAGGTCTATATGTCCTTTTGGCTTCCATCTTAGTTGAATCCATTTCAATAGATCTTTTTCAGATGGCCAAAAACTTATAAACTTACAGAACAATGCATGATCCTTCATATAGCAGCGATAATCTTCCAGTTTATTGTTAGGGATAACGTACCTCGGTTTTTTCTGTGCCCTGGGTAAGCATCTGCTCCCCATTCTTGCTTGCCATCGGCTTCCCAGGACTGGTGTGTCTTTGTCATTCTCCTTCTGCATTCCTTGCAGCCCTCCTCCGCTGGTTTCGCCAGCTACCACGTTTTTGAAGGAGGGGATCTCTCCCCTCCCCTGATTTCCCTCCATGGTTCCTTTCAGCCCCACCCGGTTTCTTTCTCCCTTCCGCCTTTCTTTTTACCCCTGCTGGTCCTTGCCCACGATAGATTGAGCCCTCCTCGCTCCTCCCGGGCCTCCTTACCTCGCCTCCGAAGTTCTACTATCCTGATCTTCGAAACCCTAGCCGCGCTATCGTCTCATGTTCTCTCCGCCGCATTCCTCCCTTAGTTTTCAGAACAGTCTTCCAACTACTTAAAAATTATTTAATATTTAAAAATTATTGAATTTTTTTATATTATTTAATTTTAAATCAAATAATATTAAAATGTTAGATTTGAGGTTTTTGTGATCTATAATATAGATAAATGTCTTTCGGATTAATCACATCATTAAGATTTGGTCGACATTTGGAACCAACTAATATGATTTATCAGAAAGACATTTATCTAAAATATTAAAATGATCATAATTATCTTTAAAATAATAATAATAATACTTTTATTCTAAATATTTTTTTGTAATATTATTTTTATTATTATATATTTATTAATGACTTGTGTGCTACTTACAAATAAAGCTTTAGGCATATATCAACTACATTTGATTAATTAAATGTGGTTGTGGATTTAAACATTTTTCACACACAATTCCGAGTGGGAGGGCCAATGAGAGATTGAAATTCCATTTTGGTCAAATTCCATCTATTCCTGCCGAATTTTAGAGAAATTAGACCGGAATAACCCACCAGAAAAACTTCCAAAAAATCTCACTAAAAGCAATTCTATATCTATATTTACGTGGTGCTCCTCTTACCATTCCATATAAAGATGATGCAATAAATCCTAACAATAATAAATTAAGGCTACTCTTTGCTCATATTTGGTCAATGAAATTAGTGTAAGATTTGTAGTACTGCCCATGTTTGGATCGGAAACTCTTATTTCCACCTCTATAGCAAAGTTAATGCACCTTGATATGCGGGGGCAATAGCCAGGTATAATGCACGCGGTGATGACTAGAGGAAAAAAAAGCGGCGCGCATTATATCTGGTTATCGCCCTGGCATGTCAAGGCGCATTAACTTTGCTATAAAAATGGAAATAGGAGTTTCCCGTTTGAATTGAGGGCATTTTATTCCTGGGGAATATTTGTACTGGCCATCAAGTGGAATCCGATCAAAGGATTCGTATTATTAATACTTGTGCTCCTTATTCCAACAGAAATTGTTTTTGGGAAAGGATTTCCGAGTCGGGGATCCTCGGCTTAGCTCGCTGGAGATCTTAATTCTTCTCTGGGCTCGGGAGACATCTGGGGACAGAGCTCGGTTGGATGCATTATCTCATTTTTTTTTCTCTGGGTTGATTGTGGCACATGATCTCATAGACATTATTCCTTCACGTATTGGTCTGACCTGACGGAATGGCGGAGGAACAAGACTTCTCGGCACAGATGGAACTTATTAATTTAGTGCCAAATATCTTCAATGAGGCGAAAAATACACTTCTCGGTGGGCCGATCACGGAAGTAGAGATTTTAGAGAGTTTAAGGGTCTGTGCAAAAGAAAAAATCTCGGATCCGGACGAGTGGGGCATAGAACTTTTTGGCCACTTCAACGAGTTTATGATCTCAGACTTATTGGCAATAGTGAAGAGTCCGGGATTAAAGGAGATGCCTCGGGCGTTGTTAATGCGATTTTCATCTTATTGATCCCCAAAAAGGAGTTCTGGGAAACCTTTATGGACTATATACCGATTTTGTTGTTTAACTAGATTTACAAGTTGATATCCAAGTTGATTGCATGTAAAATCAAACATAATTTGTCGAGGTTCATTTTGAAGGAACAGTTTTGGGTTCATGGAAAACAGGCAGATTCAAGATGTTGTTGGTATTACACATGAAATAATGCACTCTATAAAGTTTTAGGAAGATGAGTTTTCCGATCTTGTTGTTTAGCTCGATTTACAAGTTGATATCCAAGTTGATTGCCTGTAAAATCAAACTTATTTTATCGAGGTTCATTTTGAAGGAACAGTTTTTCAAGATGTTATTGGTATTACACATGACATTATGCATTCTATAAAGTCTAGGAAGATGAGTTTTCCGATTTTGTTGTTTAACTCGATTTACAAGTTGAAATCCAAGTTGATTGCATGTAAAATCAAACCTATTTTGTCGAGGTTCATTTTGAAGGAACAGTTTGGGTTCCTAGAAAGCAGGAAGATTCAAGATGTTGTTGGTATTACAGATGAAATTATGCACTCCATAAAGTCTAGGAAGATGAGTTTTTGTTTAATGAAAGTAGACTATATGAGGGCTTATAACTATATCAACTAGGATTTCCTTAAAATGGTTTTGATTAAAGTTGGTATGTCATAGATTCTCATCATACAGATAACGACATGCATTCAAAAAATAATTCTCAAAAAGGACTTAGACATGGATGTGCCCTCACGCCATTCCTATTCTTGTTAGTAATAATTTGTCTTAGTTATATAGTGATGTGTGGTTTGACGGTTGCGTTCGTTGAGTGAAACCCGCGAGGCCAGGATTTGAATCTCATTGAGTATAGTGTTCTGCTATGGTGTGCGACTCAAGGAGTAGACTCCCCCTCATGAGTCTCTGCTCTTGCCAAAATCATATGAATTTAGTATATGTGGCTTGCAGGTTGCTGGATGTATTCTTGGTGTTATAGTGGTAGCTACAAGGATTGATCGTGGGCTCCCCCCATGTGAGTCTCGGCTCTTGCCAAAATCATAAGAAATTTAGAATTTGGATGTACTTTTGGTGTTATAGTGGTAGCTACGAGGATTGATTGTGGGTCTCCCTTAGATTAGGCCTCGCAGTTACCAATTCACCACGTTGTTAAAAATAAATAAAAATTGTCTTAGTTGGAAGATGTTGGAGGCTAAAGAGAAAGGAATTACAGCCGAGATTAAGGTATCAAGACATCACTGGTTCACTCATATGATGCTTCACTCATACGACGTTTTTCGATGATCTTCTATTCAGGGGGGAGACTTAGTGACCGAATGTCGCCACGTTCACAAGATTCCAGTTTGTTTCAATTCAACTACAAGCTTATATGAATGATGGTAAGTCAATGTTGTTACATGATAACATAGATCGAGTTGTGAAATCAAAAATTAGAACACTATTTGGGATTTCGACTAAGCACATTCACAAAGGGGTAACTTATCTTGGCTATAATATTAAGCCTTCAGGACTGTGAGTGGTTGTTAGCAAGGTTCCAGAAGAAATTGGTATGTTGGAAACATAGACAGTTATCCATGGGTGGCAGAATGATCATGCTGAAAGCTGTGTTATAGAATTTAGCAGTTTATTGGATACATTTATATATCTTACTAAAGAAGATTATTCATAGGATGGAGGCCATTATGGGTCATTTTCTCTCGAGAGGAGTATAGAATCAAAACAAGTAGCATATGATTAAGTGGGAGGTGATAGCTAGGCTAACAGTAGAAGGAAGGTGGGGCATTATTGATATTTTCAGATGAAACAAAGCTCTAATTATGAAGAATATGTGGAGGGACAAGGTATGTGGTCTCTAATAATAAAGGATAAATAAATGTTTGATAATTGTTCTTCATTGTAGATATCCCAATGGGCCATGAACAAAACGGCTAAATCATACATTTGGCGTTGCATGATTAAATTACTTCTTCAGTATGATGAGTTTCATGGGATGGGAGATTGGTGATGGGAATAGGATTAAGATCGGTTCAGATGCTATGGTGGGTGTAACTCGTTGTCATTAACTATCTACACAAATTTTGAATTTCATTCACATTAAGGGATTTTATACTTTACATCACATATATTCAATTCAACTTGATAGTATTGTTGGACATTCTTGGAGAGGGGCTACAAAATTAGAGGTGTCGTATATGCACACATTGGAATGGGAGGAATATATAGTTAAATTATATGATGCATGGGTTTTCTATCAGGATTAAGGGTCATTTGTGATGGTATGGGAAGTTAAAGTTACATAAAGGAGCTCCAAAGGTACAAGATATCTATATGAAGTTGAATTGTAATCTGCAGTCGCAGTTTAATAACAAATGGCTTGTGGTCAATTGGAAATGGGATATCCCATTAAAGATTAAAAAAGAATTGGCTGGTGATCAATGACAAAATCTTGACTTGGAGCAATGTACAAAAAGGAGGTATGATCGGCGTGGGAATTTGTGTTTTATGAAAAACGAGTATGGAAAACATGAAACATCTACTATTCATGTGTGATTAAGGTATGGGAAGGGACCCTCCAAACATTAAAGACCAAGCGGATATAGAGTTGTAATGTGGCAAATTATATTAAGAGGTAGTTTTTTTATAATACAAAAATCACCTGACCTGTCCACTTTTTATCATATGGACTATCTAGGGCAACATTTGGAACACAACTACTTTTGATCAAAAGAATGGGTTGGTGCCCAATGATATTAACAAGATTATTTCAATTTATGGAAAGATGGGTTCATGCATTAAAAAAAAAGGAATGAGGATCAACAAATACAAGGAAATATGGTGTATGGATCAAGTGGGTTTCTTGATGGAGCATGCAAAAGGAGGAGGTGTGATTGTAGAGTGGTTATTTTCATGAATCTTGGAAAGTACTTCCATTTCGGGTGGGAAGGAGGACAAGGAACAAATAGTAAGAAAGAACTCATTTCTTTACTGGGTGTTCTCATAATGGCAAAATGGCAGAGGATTGACTTTATTCATATTTTCAGAGATGCAAAAGATATTATAGACTAGGTTCAGAACAATACTGGTTTCAGTGCCCCCTATTCTTAAAAGTTAGATGTGCGGAATTCGGGTGGTTAATGATATTCCTATACTTATAAGTGAAAAATTATAATACAATAGGTTCATTCTACTGTTGAATCGGCTAAGTAATTTTGTTTCGTGAGTTTACCATAAATTTAGAATCGTTTATAGATCTTAAAGTCTTTTATTAAAAAAATATTTTATTTTTAGTTTTAGTTTTATAACGCTTAGATTGTTGAAGAGTGAGAAATCCTATAATAACACGTGTAAAATATGATGGGCATCTCCTATTAAAATTTACTGCTTAGTTGGATATACGAATTTGTATTAAACAAAACGCGTTTTCTAATAATTATTTTATGCAAGCTTTGAGTGTTTTTACGAATATTAAGATAATTAAATGGGTAATATTATGATCTTTGGGTTATCAGTTTGTTGTTGGAATATTAAAACATATAAATGGTTTATATTATAATTTTGGGGGTCTAAAATATATTTTTATACTTAAATTATAAATTACATTTACTTATATATATATTTGTATATAAGAATGAGTAAAAAATATAATATATTTAATATAAAGGGGTTTTTTTTTTATAAATAGTTAATATAAAGATATGAATTATTTAATGAAATATAATGTAATTCACATTTATTACTTAGTACTTAAAACATTGAATCATTTATAAGTAATTGCAATGTTTGTCACCTGTTAAAATATATTCTTAATTTTCAATTATAACTAGTTGGTCTAGAATGTCTCCAACCCATTATGTTTGAGATGTTTGATCTATCATGTTAAAATTTTGATTTGGATAAATTACATAAATATAATTATTATTTTAATGAAAACATGATGAGTAGGTCAATTACTAAACTAAAAAAATTAAAAAGAAAATTAAATGATTAAAATTTAATATTATAATTATATTAATAATTAAATAAGTTTATATTCATTTTAATTTTAATTTTTATATTTATTAAGTGTGGAAAGGGATCAACTTCTTAAGTACAAACTTGTTTTAATCAAAAGAAATTTAATGTATCTAGCCATCGAAATTAAGATAATGTGAACACAGATCCATCTTAATTACATATCTAAAGTGAGCAAAGAAGATCAATTTTTACATCGCAATTTTTTATTGAGGGCAATATTATTTAATGGTTTTATATTATTATTTAATTTATTTCTTTAGATTTAAAAAAAAATAATTAAACATAAAACATTATTTAATTATTATTATTTTTTTTTTTTCAAATTTCTATTTTGTGAGATATAACAAAATTTCAACTGAGCTATAAAATAAACCACTCGACTGAATAAACTGATACCTAATATTCTTCCTTTCCTTATACAATTTTTATTTCGAAACCAATTTCTTTTTTAAATTCAAAATTTTGTAAATAATTAGGAATCGACAACTTGACCAAATATGATACTAATAACATAAAATATGGGTTTAATCCACATCTTTAATATTTAATAGACGCCTACTAAAGTACTTTCTTCACTAAATAGTTATTCTATTTCATAATAATTTTATACGTAGATTCTGTTGGTCCGGACTTATCTATTGAAATTATGGATTGTCTCACAACTAGCTGTTTCCTTAGATTTAAACATTTGATGATATATGTACGTACTACACTTTGAATATATTATGCAGTTGGGACCAGCTGAGTGAAGACAGGCCCTATTACTTTCCATCGGTCAGAATGGTCAATCGAGTTCCGATACATGTGAAAGCCTAGATGCATCCTCGGTCAAATATATGGATGAGAAATGCCCAAAACTCGTTAGCCATTTGTGCTCCCTAAAAGAGCAAGCTTTCACTATTTAATATTACAAAGATTTTCCTATTACACCACATTTATTTTTTAGAAATTTAAAATTATGAGTAATATATATAAAATATGATGATGGTTAACGTTTAGTTGAGGACCAGATTTCGTATATCTAACTTAAAAAAACAAATTATGTATTTATTTAAAATTTTAGTTCTTATCTCAAAAAAACTGGAAGAGAGCCTCCCAAACTCATATTAATTTGAACAATGCTAAAAAAGGCTTGGGAATGTCAGTATTGCGACAAAGATTATGAAACTGAGATCTAATGTGGTTGTATGTGGGGCACTCTAAGAGGAAGTGGCTTTCATCCTCAATGCTCCTATTATCACAGAGATGACATATCCTTTCTATCCATGGTGTTTTACGAACTGCGCAATGACCCTTTTCACTATGGAGCTCATGAGAGTTCATTCTAATCTTTGCTATATTAATTTTCTTCTTTGAGCTAGCTAAAATAGAGAGATACTTTTGATCTTCTAGGGTGGGGTTGATGACCTTGTTATAATAACTTAATTTTCTTTTAGCCACTAAATCTTTCTCATACCACATTTTTCTTTGAACTTAGAAGTAACAATATTTTTAATGTTATTAATGCATCATTCTCGTCGATCTCCCAATGGTTTAACCAGGCCCTCATGTCTTTATACCACCCCCATTTGAGACTTTGTTGGTTTTGGATGGAATTTAAAGCTAGCTTGGGAAGTCTATGATCTTCTATGTTATTGAGCTTGTGCTTGTACAACAGAAGCCTAGTTATAGCTAGGCTTTCGATAGGGGAAAGACCTACTTCTATAAGGAGAATAGGGTATGGTGTATTGCTTTTAATTTTTAGGTTATATGTTATAAAGTGCTTATGGATTTGCTCAATCTTTCTCCAAGATTCTCTAGAGATGTTGCAACCCAAACCTCACATCCATATAAGATAACAAGAGTGACTAAAGTTTCAAAGAGGAACTTCTTTTTATCCCACATTACAAGGTTTTCCATTTTACAATTATTTTCAAGACCAAAGTAAGCATTCCACCCCCCATTAATCATTTTCTCAATGCTATAGTTCCAGTTGAGCTTGTGATGAATATCAATTCCTAGGTACTTGTAAGAATACACTTCCTCCAACTTATTATTGTCATACATAAAATTAGCGTACGTGTCCTTCTTGGATTTGATAATCATAACTTTTGTTTTGTCAGTGTTAACAGTCATACCCATGTAGAGCAGAAATCCTTAAGAAGCCTAAGTTGCTTATCAAGATTAGATGGACACCTTGCGAGGAGAACAATATCGTCAGCATAGACAAGAAGGATGACGACTATCCCAGCTAAGATTGTGCCAACACATCCTGCTTCCTCTAAATAACCTTCAAGCTTGCCAATGTAAATGCCAAATAGGGTAGGGGAGAGGGGGCAACCTTGTTTAACTCTGATATTACACTTAATATCTTTCAACCACCCCTCATTGCTCTTTAGCTTGGCAATTGCATTCTTGTATAGTCTAATAGCGACAAGTCTCAACTCAAAAGGAACCTTTAGATCTTCTAATCTATTCCAAAGGTTGTTTCTAGGAACCATATCAAATGCCTTTCTAAAGTCCACAAAGCAACAAAAGAGATTGGATTTATCATTACGACATTCTTCCACAATGATCTTAAGCATAACGAGGTGGTTTGTTGTTGAGTGATGACTTGTAAAACCCGCTTGGCCTTTAGCCCGCTTATCTTCACTTTCAAGCCATATGCTCAACTTCTTTTCCAAAATACTACCATATAACTTAAGTAAGAGAGGGATGATCATAATTGTCCGATAATTAGAGGGGTTATTTGTATCCCCATTTTTAAAAATAGGGATAATGAGGCTCTCAGTCCATAACTTAGCGAACCCTTGCTTGACTGCTTGATTGAAAAGCTTGTGGATGTGGGGGCTGAGGACAGGGCCTCCAATTTTTAAGATTTCCGTCTGGTAACCTTCAATGTCCTTAGCTTTCCCATTAGCTAGGCGTTTAACCCCAAAATCAATGTCTTCTAGAGAGAAAACTTCTTTCGCTGTGGGCAGGGTTTCAAAGTTATCCAT
>APFE031289589.1:35295-57172 GCA_000404065.3 Pinus taeda
AAAACCTACAAAGGTGGTGTGCTGGAAATGCGGAAAGGAAGGGCACTTCAAAAGGTAGTGTAAATCTAAAGCTCCTAATAAAGGAAAAGGATCTGATGATGCTCCTTCTGCAGAGGCGAAAACCACCTCAAATGAAGGTGGGGATGTGTACTGGCTTCTTCAAGTACACATGTAGATCATGAGGCATGGTTGATTGACTCAGGTGCATCCTTTCACTTCACTCCCCATAGAGAGTGGTTCTGCAAGTATTGAGAAATATGATGGTGGTGATGTCTTCTTAGGAGATGATAGGAAGGCTAGAATCATTGGTCGTGGAAAAGTAAAGTTGAAGTTGCAAGGTGAAGGGTTAGAACCCTTCCGGGTGTTCTGCTTATTCCTGCATTGGCCAGAAATATTATTTCTGTAAGCAAGTTGGATGATGCAGGTGTAAAGACAGTGTTCGAGAAGGATACCTGCAAGATGGTTCGAGGAGCACTGGTATTGATGTGGGAGTTAGGATTGGAACTCTGTACAAGCTGCAAGGTAGCACTGTTGTTGACGGGTGCAATAGTTCTATGGTTCCTGAAAAAGGAGCAGAAAATCTAGTGGTCTCTGGAGAGAAGACCATGTTGTGGCATCAAAGGCTTGGACATATTGGAGAGAAGGGCCTTCAAATACTTCATGGTAAAGGTATGGTAGAAGGTATGAGTAATATCTCTCTAGATTCTGATTTCTGTGAAAATTGTGTATATGGGAAGCAGAATCGAGTGTGTTTCCCCTCTGGTAGTAAGAGGGCGAAACATATATTAGAGCTTGTGCACAGTAATGTGTTTGGACCTATGAAGGTTCCATCATTGGGTAATTCTATGTACTATGTATCATTTATAGATGACTTCTCAAGTAAAACATGGATATATCTCCTACAGAAGAAATCTGAAGTCTTTGACAGGTTTAAAGAATTTAAGGCTCTCGTGCAAAATTAGACAGAGAAGAAGTTAAAGGTGCTGAGGACAAATAATGGTGGAGAGTTTTGCAGCAAAGAATTTGAAGAATTCTGTAAGAAGTGTGGTATAGCACTGCAGAAGACTACTCCATATACACCTCAGCAAAATGGAGTCGCAGAAAGAATGAACAAAACGTTGATGGAAAGGGCAAGAAGCATGCTCAGTGGTGCTGCGTTAGGACAGGAATTTTGGGCAGAGGCGGTGGATACTGCATGTTACTTGGTCAACAGGTCACCTTCATCAGCGTTGGAGGATAAGACTCCACAAGAAGTATGGACTGGTAAGAAACCCTCTCTTTCACATTTCAGGGTATTTGGATGTGATGCATATGTACATGTTCCAAAGGAGAAACGAACCAAGTTGGATAGTAAATCTGAAAAGTGCATCTTTATTGGGTATAAGGATGGTTTAAAGGGTTATAAGCTTTGGAACCCAGTAACAAGGAGGGTTGTGTACAGTCGAGATGTGGTGTTCAGAGAGGTGAAAGATGTTATTAAACATGAAGTCCAACCAAAGGAACCTGTGAAGATAGAGTTTGAACTAAAGGAGTAAGAATCAGACTCTGTAGCAGAGGAGGAATCAGAAGATGAAGAGCCACAAACGCCGTGAGAAGATCAGCTCGAGAAAGAAGGCAACCAAAAAGGTATAGTCCATCTGCTTTTTGTTAAAACTTTGCTTTGTCTGTTACTGATGATGATCCCAGAACTGTGAAGGAAGCAGTGGATTCAGAGGATGGAAAACTCTTGAAAGAGGCCATGGTTGATGAAATGGCATCTTTGCACAAAAATGAGGCTTGGGATCTGCTGGAGTTGCCGACTGGAAGGAAACCCATTGGCAGAAAATGGGTATTCAAGAAGAAAACAAATGCAGAAGAGAAGGTGGAGAAATAAAAAGCTCGGTTGGTAGCAAAAGGTTATTCCCAGGTGCCGGGAATTGATTTTGGTGATATTTTTTCTCCTGTTGCCAAGGTAACTTCTATTAGATTACTTTTATCTGATGCTGCTGCTTTTGGTTTTGAGGTAGAACAGATGGATGTGAAGACAACATTTCTTCATGGGGACTTGGAAAAGGAAATCTACATGAAGCAACTTGAAGGCTTTGTGGTGAAGGGTAAGAAAGAACTAGTATGCAAGTTAAAGAAGTCTTTGTATGGGTTAAAACAGTCACCAAGGATGTGGTATCAGAAATTTGATACATTTATACGGGGACTTGGCTTCACCAGAAGCAAAGCAGATCATTGTGTGAATTTAAATTAATTGGTGACCGTGTTATTTATCTGGTCTTGTATGTGGATGATATGTTGTTGGTTGGAAATGACAAAGAAATTATCCAGGATTTGAAGACCCAATTGTCCTCCAAATTCGACATGAAAGATCTCGGTGCTGCAAACTATATTTTGGGCATGGAAATTAAAAGAGATCGGGCAAAGAGGAAGCTCTGGTTAAACCAGAGGAAGTATGTCGAGACAATATTGCAGAGGTTTAATATGCAGGATAGTAAACCGGTGAAGGTTCCTATTCCTGTAGGTGTGAGGTTATCTGCTGAACAGTGTCCCAAGACACAAGAAGAGGAAGAGGACATGTCCCGTGTTCCATATGCAAGTGCAGTCGGTAGCTTGATTTACGCCATGGTCTGTACTAGACCAGACATTGCACATGCAGTGGGAGTATTGAGCAGGTTTATGTCAAAACCAGGGAAGGAGCACTGGACAGTATTGAAGCGGGTTTTCAGGTATTTGCGTGGCACTAGTGATTATGGTTTGTGCTACCAAGGAAGACCAGGATTGGACAGAGTGTTGGATATTCGTGGCTTTGTTGATGCAGACTAGGCTGGAGCTCTGGATCAGAGAAGATCTACAAGTGGGTATGTGTTTAACCTATTTGGAGGTGCAGTCAGTTGGATGAGTAAGAAACAATATGTAGTGGCACTATCAACTACAGAGTCATAATACATGGTAGCCACTCATGCAAGCAAGGAAGCAGTTTGGTTGCAGAGATTGTGTTCAAGTATGGGGTTAGTACAGGGAGCTATAAGGATAGACCGTGACAGCCAAAGTGAAATTTTCTTGGCAAAGAACCCTGCTTATCATTCAAAGACAAAGCACATTGATGTTCAGTATCACTTTGTGAGGGATATGATAGAAGACAAAAAGGTGTTGCTGGTAAAGGTGGACACCTTAAAGAATACTGCAGATGCATTGACAAAATCTGTGAGCTCTGAGAAGTTCTCTTGGTGTAGAGAAACAATGGGCGTTTCAGGGCTGGACACATGACTAAGCTCCCCTGTGGAAAGAAAACAACAAGTGGGAGATTGTTGGGTTGTGTTATATTTTTGGACCCTATATTAGGTTGGGCGAACCTACCTATGGTTTTCGGTCCATGGTTTTGGATGCATTGGTTTTCGGTCCATGGTATTGGATGCTTCGGCATGTATAAATATGTATTGTAACATTGAAAGGAATATAATGAAAAATCAAGCTGGTAGTCTCGGTTTTGAGATCCAGTGGGAAATCTCTGTGTATATGTGTTTTATGGGTTATGCTCTCGCATTTTATTTTTCCTGTGATTTAGAATTCGTATGCAGGTAATTTCTGTTCGGGGTTAAAACCTACATATGTTTTGAATCATTTTAGTTTTTTAAGGGAAATTTTCATAGTATATCTTCAAATGAGCAACCTGTAGAAAATCATGCAGTCTCATTAGAACCAATAGAAAATGGGTTACAACAGTCTTTTCAATTTTTTCATGATCCAATAGTTGATGTGTTGGATGATGTCTACAGTCAAAGTCCTTCTCCACTAGCAAACTGTGAGATTGAAACAAGTACTGACACAAACTTGATCTGGCAGTTGGTTTCTTTGTCATTTTCAGCAGCAGTCTCATCACAAATCTCAGATGAAAGTTTGCATTCATGGTACAAGGAGAAGAAAAGTAATCCATTGGATGAGCTAAGTCCCGGTGTGCATGAATTTCAAGATCCTTATGTAGTGTTTTTGGAGTCAGATGGAGAATCCATATTATTCAACAGATCTGTTTATAAGTTTTCGTGGGAGTTTCCTTTCAGTAGTTCTCTCTTGTTGTTCATAAGAAAGCACTTGTGGAGAATGCAAACAATAGCCAGAATGCTTACTTGGTTGCATTGGTTGTTTCATTTCACTTGATCAGCTGATGAATGGAACAACTAGAGTAGGTTTTATTGAATAAGCTCCATTTTGAGCATATTTTCCAGTTTGTCAGTTGTGCTTTAGTATTACGTCAGTTTCATTTTAGTTATGAGTCTTGAGTCTTGAGTTTTGATGTTTTTGTTGCCAAGATATTGATTCCATACTGCCCAATCGATAACGCATTGGTTTGCTCTCCCAAAGATCTGTGGTTCTTGGCACCTCCAACGAGCTACCATCCCCATTGGAGCCAATGTTGGTGCTAGTATTTGATGCCTTCCACCAGTGATAAAATATGCTCTTACGAAGTGGTTTTAGGACGTTACAGTCAAATTTTGTCATTTTAGAGAATCTTCAAGTAAAATTTGGTCACTAGTTATTAGGTCTAGGATTTGTTTTCACTCCTTCCAAAGTTTTCAAGTGTCGGTCCATGTCACCTTTCAGCTGACTATACCATTATTCAAAGGGTTTTCATCATCATTTCAGGTTCCAATGGGTCATTTTACACCTTGTTCGTGTTTCAGTTGTACTTGGGTAAGGCTCATTTCCCTCTTTTAGGGTTTTGAAGGTAATTTCTCTTGGATGGTCAAATCATCAACAAAACTTGTATCCTGATGTTAATATACCTTCCCCTATCCTTAATGTACCTTTTTAAGTACTTCCCATCACTGATATCCCTCAAATTCATCATTTTCCCACAAACCTTAGCTTCTTGCCACAATTTGACAATTTTTTAGGCTGGGCCTGTGTTTTGACCTGTTGGACCTGTTCCCCTCACTCAATATTTGAAATTTCACCTTCCACTACTTCCTAACATCCCTCCCTATTTCCAAAAATTTTCTCAAGAATTTATAAGCTCCTTATCCCCTTCATTTCACTTCATTTCGACAAATCCCTGGTTCCACACATCGGGATAAGTTTTACTCAAATGATGTTTCTGAGAAAGAAAAATTGAATTTGGAAAACGTGAGAGAGGTTGTTGTCCATAATAGGCCAAGGAATAAAAACCTCCTTCATTTTTTACACAGGTGTCATGGTTTTAGAGAAATGTCAAAAATATAGTTGCCTCGGGAGAATTGATGCATTTCTGGAGTGACTTTGGGAAGATCAATATTTCTCCTAGATTAAATTTCCAAATGACTTTCTTGATGAGTCAAATGAAATCTAGACAAAGAGAAATTTCCAATGAGCTATCATGAGCTCAATTTTGGGTTGAGGAATTCCTTCAAAAGTTGACTGCAAATCACTCTGCATTTAGGTAGCCTCATTTTGCATATTTTGACTAGTTTTGGGAGATTTAACGTTTGGTAGGGCAAATGAACTCCAAATTGAAAAATTCAAGATGTTTTGGAAAGTAAATTCGACAAGATTTCCAATGATCTATCCTGCACCCAATTGGGCCACTGGGAAGGCCTCCCAAAGTGGTCTTCAAAAAGGTGCTATGCGTCATTTGCCTGGTGCTACACATTAAAAGTGCGCTGCACACCTATTGAGTTTTAGAAGTGTAAATTTACACTAGCACTGCAAATTAAAATGGCATTGTGCACCTATTGGGGAAGGCTCAAACTCATCAAAATTGCTATCAAAACACCTCCAAAGCTATCTAATGCCTATTCCAACTAAGTACAGTCGTCCACCTTGCTAAGGAAAAGTTGTTGCTTGGTTTATTGAGTTGTGTGATTTCATCTAAAGCAAACCCTAGTATCTATGAATTTCTCCCCAAAACCCCACTCTCCTTATCAAACCCTAGCCTTGTTACACTATTCCTTAACCCTAATTCTTCCTATCAAACCATAGCCCTATTATGTACTATTCCCTGACCCTAATTCCCAACTCTTATAATTCCACTAATCCCCATTCCCTTATTAAATTCTATACCCAACATCCTAAACACTATTCACTCCCCTCATTCCCCTGAAAAACGCCAAAATCCTACTCCCTCAAGCACTCACATCCCCATACACCTCACTTTCCTTGTATTTCTAAAATTTCTTCATACTCATCTTGTTCCCACTATAAATCCTTCATCTCACATCAGCTATCACATCACCAAAATCCATGGAGAGAGATTTTGTTTTGATTGGTGAGGATGTCATTGATTTGGGTTCTCAAGGCTCAAGGATCAAAGACATGATCATCAAAGAGAAAGAGGCTTAGATACATGCCTTTTCAGTCAACCTTGAGAGAGCTAAATGGGTCATTAGCTATCTTGAGCAAGAAAACAAGCAGCGTACTAACAAACAAGAACTCACAAAGCTGCAAATCATCAAAGAAAACTGGTAAAGGTCCAAGAAGGCAAACAGTAAGTTGACCTCCATTGAACAAGAAATAGAGAATGACCGTAGGTATTTGTTGGAGAAGGTGAATATGCACTTGGAGAGGTTGTTTGAGAAGGAAAACAAAGAGAAAAAGATGCTTCGCCACATGGCCTACCATTACCTAACGCGGAACAAGATTTGCAATGCAAGGGCAAAGAGGCTAAAAGCCAAGCTAAGAAGAGTTTTGAGGAATACGAAAGAGCAAGATAAACTCAAAATCTTGGCTGAAGCATCATTGGCTCAACAAAGCACCTAAAAAGGATCACTCATGCCAAATTTAAAAAAATTTAGAGCAATTTTTGTCATTTTTGAATTTTTGAATGTAAAAAATAGGCTTTTCCAATAGGTGCACAGTGCCATTGGCGCTACGCTTTTGATGGAGGCATCCTCTTGCAAAATGGCTTACATATCTAGAATCAACATGGAAAAATATGTAAACCCAGAAATAGTGAGAAGATTTGGACAAGGTCTTGGCCTCCAAAAGGGCAAAAAACACTAAAAAGTGCCCTCTCTGCCACTTTTTTGCCACACAGGAAGCAGTCTTGGGAGAATCAACTTTTGGATGGGCAAATGAGCTCCAAATTAGAAAAATCAAGCTGTTCAGGAAACTAGATAGGTGGGGCTTTCCAACAAGCCAACTTGCACCTGATTTGGACACCGAGAAGGCTTGCAAAAATGGCCCTGAAAAAGCATTGCACATTAAATTGTTGGCACTGCGCATTAAATCGATTTTGCCAGTTTTGCCTAAATTTCCAGTTTTTTCCTAATTTTCTTCGAAATCAACTTTTTCCTCATTCCTTGGTAAATGTATGCATGGTAAATGATGAAATTGATGTAAATATGGATGAAAAATACCTCATAGGGTAGATACATCAAGTTTTAAGTGGTTTTGATGATCAATGAATTGGTTTCCTAAGTTTTAAAGGCAAGTTGTTCCACTGCCTATGTTGTGTTCCTAGTTTAGATATGGTTGAAACCACTCCTCTTCTCATGGTTTCGACCCCTGATAGCTAGCTTGAGTAGTTTCCTTGCCTATATCATGTACTTTTTGATTCATTTGTAAAGGTTGGGCTCTTTTGGAAGTGCTGCACACATTGTATACTTGTATCTGCAGCTTAGCAAGGAATAAAACCAGGTTTCACAGCTATTTTTGTGGGATTCTTGTGCAGTGATTTTATGTATTGTTTCTTATTTGTAATGAGTTTTTCTTATGTTTTATATGTATCCAAATCTCTTTTTCTCTTCTAAAACTAAGTGAATCAAGGTGAATAGGCAAAATACATTGTTGTGCTTTGTCTTGGGAATGCATTTGGTTTTCAATGTTTTAAACTGTTTGAAGAGGATTCATAGTTTCTTTATGCCCTCCTAAACTCCTCAGCTATCTTAATATACCATCTTAATCCTTTTCTAGTACATAAATTGTTATCTACCTCGCCCCACAGAACATGACTGTATCCCTGAGTTGATTTCCCGGACCCAATCTTCCTTCTCCAATTGATCCAATAACCAAAACCTAAAAATCAAACCTGAAATCCTGAGCTACTATATCTAGCCTAAAATCTACATTAGATTCAGTCATCTCGAGCCCTAATTGCCAATATCCTAATTGAGATTGACAAGGAGAGAGCCCTCTCTCGACCTGGTAGGGCTAGCTACCAGGTTAAGCGTGGTTTGATGTTACCCTAGACCTGCCTTCCTTTAGCCTGAGGTCGATCTAGGCTCTAACACTTGGATCATAGTGAAACTAGGACCAGATTGAAGAGATCACTAGAAGCTTTCCAACGATGCAAACAACACCTCAATTTGAGCTTGTGTGCGAAACTTACGCCTAGTCCAATTTCTGCTCAAATTGAGAAAAAATGACAAATTTAGTAGAGATCCACATAAATTTGGAACCTCACAATTTTGGTAGTTCGGCCAAATCTTTAGTCAAATTTGGTGGACCATGCCTAAAGTTAGTGGATCTCTAGATAAATTTAGTGATGTCACTTCGTTTAGAGGAATTGCCAAATATGGCGGCACCCTCCTTTATAAAACATCATTTTCACTCAATCATGAACAAAGGATGGGTTGAGGGAGAAGGACATAGGGAAATGGCATGGAAATGTGTGTCATAGCCCAAACAAAGTTTGGGTTGCTAAACAAGAGGCCAACATAGTGTGTGAGCCCGTGGGTGGGGCAATGAGGATAGAGCCCATGGAACAACGAGCCAGGATGGGGAGGTTAGCCCATGGGACAAGGAGTTAGGTCGATGGGAATAAACCTATTGAACAATGAGTCAGGCTAGGGGGGTAAGCCCATGGAAAAGTGAGCCAAGTTGGTAGGGTGAGAAGGAGTACTAGTGTGGAACTTTGAGCCAAGAACTAGGGGTTGAGCTCACGAGTCAGGAAACTTAGAGTTTTGGAATAGGTCACATAGAACCTCGACAAAGCTAGGAACCTTGAAGAGGAATCTTGACAGTGTGGTTCGAAAGTAGGAATATTATAGTGGAATATTCCTAGAATACTCTAATGTAGAATCTGTGAGGAATCAAAAAAGATTCTCTGAGGGCCTAAAGTTGTAGGTGTGAGAATATAGCTATGTTTATACTCATTTTTCTCAGAATTTTGCAAGGATTTCAATGGTTTAGTCATATTTGGGATCTAAGCATTAGATCTCAGGGACCATGGTAGAAGCTTTCATTTATCATTATTTTTTGGGCAAAAAGTTTTAGACAATAATGCACCTTTCTGAGCTAGGTTGTGTTTACAGTCAAAAGTATCTAAGGGATAAGATAGACCTTTTGGTGCTATGATTGTTGTGTTTTGAGCAGTGGAACTTCCGTCCACTCCCAGGAATGGAGGTATAATGATGTATTTTTTCATGTTCTTTCCTTTCTTTTTTATGAAATGAATGAAAGAGCCTCGCGACTATTGAAGTAGGGTCCAGAGACATAGTTCACTTTGGAAAAACTCTGTTATAAAACTTTTGTGTGTATTATCTTGATGGTCTCCTTTATGTTTCTTATTCTTTAAGTATTTTCACATATGGTTTTTACATGTTGTTTCATGCAATTTTGAAAGCATCAACCGAACAAAAGATCTTGGATAATGCTAGTATTAGAGGAATATTGGATCAAGTTTGGTATCAGAGAGGTCTTCATGCTGATTTGAATTGTGAGTGTGGATAATAAATCGAGATTGGACATAAAAAATGAAAAAAGAAAATGGAGAATGAAGAAATTATTCTAGAGAATGAAGCTTGTTCTTCGCAAGGGTTTCTACCTAATGTAACAAAAGGTAGGCAATTTTTTAGCAGATTATGAGAAGAGAATAACAAAGAAGGAAAAGAAGAAGAAAGAGAAAATAGAGGACAACGATTAGGTAAATGAAGGAGAACCTCCATATCCATATTCAAGTGAATGTTCTTCTTCTTCATCTTCTTTGAATCATTCAAATCGCCATTTCCAGAGAATTTAAGTAGAGAATGTTGAATTGAGGAAAATGTTACAAGAAGCAAAAGAGGAGAAGCAAATGTTCTAGCTTCAGCTAGAAGCCATAGAAGAGGCCTTGGAAAACTTGAAGTGCAATGAAGGCTTAGTGAATCCATCCTCACCCACTTCAGAATCAGCAACTGGGGTAAACAATGTTAGTGATTCTTCAGTCTAATGTTATCATTATGATGATGGTTTTGGTATTCGAAAGGAACTCCAAAGTCACAGAAGCAAGGGAGTCTGAATAAATGAAAGTCGAGGCTACATCACACCATTCCAATGATTGTGATTATAGGTCATCTCCAAAGGGAGGTAAGCTTTTTAGAGGATGAGCTAAGTTAAGTTCACCTTGTCAGGCTTGCAGAAAATACAACCATCCAAGGAAGGTTATGTCACCCAAGAAGGAGACATAGAAGAAGGTGAAGAAAGTCTAGAGGAAGAAAATCCATTGCAACAAGTGTGAACATTAGAAAGCTACATGTTGGAAGCTCCATCTATAGCTATGTACAAAGAAGGTCATGAGCATATGAAAGTTTCATGTCCCTAATAAATATTTTTTCTAAGTAAAATCCTCATTTTTGCAATTTTGGAGTTAGGGAATATTTTGGCATACAAAACTTAGGAAAAGTGGGTTATCGAGACTGCACTTAATTTTTGGAGGAAAAAGGAGAAATAAACATTATATGAAAAGGAAATAAATTTTGTTAATTGAAATATGGGTACCACTGAAGAGGGAAATTCAACCCCTTGGGAAATTCACATTAGGAGAAGGAAAGACAAAAGACGGGGAGTTCAAACTTGTGGAGAGAGGGGATCACCAAGGGAAAAAAAACCAACATCTATAAATATCACATTGGGGCTCCACTTTTACATATTTTCACTCATTAATTTCTATATATCCAACACTCTATTAGACTTTGTTCAACAAAAAATAAGAAGAGCTATTTAGCTCAAGAGTTTCAAGTGAAACTCTCCCTCATTTTGGAGAACTTCAACTGTCTCCCTAGTGAGGCTTTGGAGGAGTCTATTTTAGGACTTCCATTGGAGTTTATTGCAGATTATTCACTCCAAAATATATTATTTATCGGTGTAGAAGACAAACCCTGGAGGTTATTTGGAACACCATCTTTATATTGCAGGTTTCGGGTCTTTCTAGGATATTTTCTACTGTTTAGAGGAGGAGTTTGGCACCATTTTTCAGAGTTGTTCATGTTTCTTTTAGTTGCGCTGAATTTTCTCCTATAGAGTTGTTGTAGCGACTACAAACACCCTCCAAAATTTTGGCCTGCACCAATTTCAAAGCCTCCCTTGAAGAGTTCCACTTGATAACTGCACACACTTGTGTTCATTCCGTGAGATCATATGGGTCTTTACATCCACCTTGCTTGTTCATTGCATTCGAGTCTCTGTATGTTGATGTCTAATTCATGCTTGCGACCATGTTTTGGTTATGCTCAAAGTCTTTGCTTCATATGTGCTTGTTGTGTTCGCTATGAAAACATTTGTCACACTCACACACGGAGTCACATTCATTGCGCAAGCACCGTCTCGATGAATGAACGATCAATCATGAGTGTCATGCTCACCACATGCACCATTGGCCAAACGTGTTGAACATGTGTGTATGGATGGTTTGGTCGTTTCATCGTCAAGTCATGCGAGTGTGTGTTTGTATGATCACCTATGCATCTTTCAATTGTTCACACACTTAGCCATTTTTGTTGAAGGATATGACTACTTCACTCCCTTCTGATAGCCAGACCATCATCTTACCATCGACTTGATCGGCTGTCAACCAGAATAGCGCAGAAGCACCAAGCTAGTCTTTTCAAGCTACGTTACTGACAAGCAATTCAAGCGACTCTCATATTGGCCACTCGGACAGTTAGACCTAGCAATCACCCTGGGACTGACTCCCCTCAAAAATTGCAGAAAGGCCATTGACCTTACCTACTTAACTGAATGAGGATATTCCACAGACAAGCTAGATAGACACCAAGTGCCTGTCCCTGTTTCCTTCAAAAAATTGTGCAGTTTTCCGAGTTAGTCATTCGAACGGTCGACCAGCTGCTCATCAAAGAAATTGCGCAAGATTCATGAGCAGGCCTTCTACTATCCAGCAGCCCGCTCAGCTCATAAATCATGTAGAGATGATCAGTAGGTTGGCTTCCTAGGTTTTGTACAATTTCCCTGCTAGCAACTCCTAGCAACGAATTGCCAGTTCTCTCCAGGAATTGCACAGTTTCTGTTGCTAGTGACTGAGCAGCCAAGTGGTAGTTCCCTCTGGGAATCACACAGCTTTGGCTACCAGTGACCCCAGCAGCCAACTGGCACTTCCCTTTGCGAATTGTGTAGTTTTGGCTGACGGTCTCTCGGGCCATTCCCCGAGAAAACTACGCAATCCCTGCCTGTTGACCCTTCATGCAGCTCAACCCATTCCTCCGGAAAATTGCGCAAATCTAGCTATCTAGCCTCGCTGCTCGTTGATTTTGAAAAAAGCTCAGATCATGCCTACCTTGCCTTTGAGCGGCCCAGACTGTTCCTCCCAAAATTTGTGCAATTTTTCCTCCCAGCTGAGCAAGACCTTGCAGACAGTCACTGTCAACTTAGATCGCATGTCTCCATCTCTCAGTGACTTTTGTGTAGTTTCTTCAGCAGTTGCCCAAAGCCATCATCCCCCATCATAGCCATGCTTCCTCTCCCAGTCACCTGCATCTGAATGATCATGTGTCATGGTAGACTAAGAGATTTTGGATTTGTTTTCGTCTCGACATGAGCGACTGTAGGTACAAGTACACCAACCAACATGGCAAGATGACGAAAAGGATGAACGAAGGGGGCACATGCAAAAGGACAGGTTCACCAATGGACGAATGAATGAAGCATACAAAGTGAACGAATGTGATGAACATGCACCTTTGTGAACAGATGAGCCTCTCAAGCCTTCTAACATGCAAGTAAGGAAGAACACACTAAATCTTCATCAATTGAACCAAGTACCATCGAAGACTCCATGCACATTGCCATGCAGAGGTGAAGCTATGATACATCATGAAGACGTCCATCACTCAACAACACTGTAGCTCGACATGCACTCTAGCAGCATCATGAGTGTTCAAGTCAAGTCATGAGTCATGTCACCCACATCTCCACCATGGGCTTGTTGTCAATCAATGTGATGTAATGTGGAAGTCCAAGAGCCCCAATTATTGAACATAGAGTCATGTAAGTCGAAAAGTCATGGAAGTCGAATGGTCATGAGGGTATTCAAACAACCACAAGGGTTAGTTTCAACCTTGGCTATAACTACCCCCTCATTTGTAAATGAAATGACTTTTCACCTCAGCTCCTCCTACATAGGCAAGAGACTCTATAATCTTTTCTTTAAGGAGTAAGTAGTGGCTCCAATACCTCGCTGATGGAGCTAGTGATGTATGGTGTAATGATGTGTCTTGGAACTTTCACTTAATTAAGAAGACTATTAACATGCCATCACATTTTCACACATGTATTATATTTGTTGTAAAACTGATCTTTAACACTTGTAATGCATGTTTCTTTAACATGTGTTCTACATCTGAACTAATTCATTTGTTGTAACTCATAATATATTAATGCAAATGTGTTGTATATGCTGTTAATGTTGTCCAATCTGTTTCGACTGCTCTCCTAGACATTAGACATACCTTTCACACGAACCT
Organism: Pinus taeda; assembly: GCA_000404065.3. Lineage (NCBI taxonomy): Eukaryota > Viridiplantae > Streptophyta > Pinopsida > Pinales > Pinaceae > Pinus > Pinus taeda. The sequence continues at coordinate 48,930 of APFE031289589.1, forward strand.
TGCTTTAACAATCGTTGCACTTGTTCAGACTGATTCGTGAGTGCTATATGTGTTATCTTACCTTGTATGTTGTGATTGTCACATCTGAGTGGATTGCTCCGATGGATGTTGTGTATTTCCTTTTGTGTTGTGTGTTCCTAGCCGAGTTGGGACTCATGCCTTTCAACTTGGAACTCACCTTCACCTTCTTCCCTTCATAGAGAAAGAATCATTAACACAAGTACACTTACACTCACTAGGAATGCGAACCTCACTTATAGAAGAAAAAGTGAACCACTCGTGTGTGCTGAAAAGCAATATTTGAGGAAAATCCTTAAGACAATGGAAAACAGGTCATCATACCGGATGGGACTCCCACATGAAATGGTGTGAGGTCTAGTTGGGAATTCGCACCTCGGTGATCCCCTGAATGTTTGCGGGTCCAACACCATCAACATTTTCAGTGCTAGAAGAAGGGTAGCCAGTTGTACATGGCTGAAATTCCCCTCACACTCATTCAACAAACATCTGGTCAATGTAGTAAATCACACTCTCTTTCACCTACATGCAACTTAGTGGCTGGTTACTCCTCACCTCCCAATGTTGAGCACGAGACTTTAGATCAACACTTTCACTCCATTCGTCCCGTCACTTGCCAGCTCGTGAAAGCAGTCGGACTGATCCCTGATAGACATCATCTTCCACGCGTAAGGAGGAAGTCAAAGGCTACTCCCACAAGTGTTGTTGTATCATCAATGGAAGAAGCAACCTTTGCCACACTTGAAGGTCTAGGAGAAGTTATCAAAGACAAAACGAAACCTCCAATGCCCCAATAAGGTGAACAAGGCACTCCTATGATCTCGGGAGCCAAATTTGTTGTAGGAGGTGGGGGGAAGGCAGTGGAGGATGCGGAGGCAGAGATGAACCAATAGACTCAGACTTGGAAACATCAGACTCCGCAGGAGACGAAGAGTACGAACAAGACAAACAGATGGTTGACCCAAATCTTGAATGGATGACTCAAGGACCATTCGATCTCTTGACCGTCTTGCATAAGATGTCAAGGTGAGTAGAGAGAATGAACATCAAGTTTGACCCTAACAGCATGGTAAAGGCGGAAGACAACCTAGAAAACTTCTACCTACAGCTGGAGACTCTTGAGGCATGTTATGATGATGTCACATGTAGATTGTTCCCATGTAACTTAGTTGGTCATGCAGCTATTGGTATCATAGCCTTCCGCCGAACTCTATACACAACTGGGTTGCATTCAAACACATGTTCCTTAAGAAGTTCGCTGATGATAAGACCCCAACCATGCTACTCAAAGAGTTGGGAAGCCTCAAGATGGAGGCAAAAGGGAAAGTGAAAGATTTCAATGAGATATTTACATGTATATTGAACAAGTTCCTAGCAGACACTAAGCCTCATGACTCCATCACCATTGATTACTACACGTTCGCATTGCCAACCAACATTTTGTAGTTTGTCAAGTGAGTTGTGAGACCAACACTATTGGAAAACTGCTAAGAGGCTATCATTGTTGAGAAACACTTGTGTGCAGTTGGATTCATCAAGGATGATGAATCGACGAAGGACTCCAACGATGCGAGCAGGAAGCCCCAAGAAACGACAAGCAAGGGTAGAGACAAGGAAGCAATCGATATTGAGACCCTCACTCACCTTGTCAAGAGCTTGACCACTGAAGTGTCCGAACTCAAACAACGTAAAACAAACAATTTTGCAAGAAATCATCCACCCAAGCAGAGACAGGCAAGTAGCTCATCAAGCAGCAACTGTTCACTTCAAAAATTGCACAGAAGCCTATTTTCCAACTCAAATAGTGTGCAGATCCTAAGTTCTATTCTTTCCATGAAGAACATCATCCTGAGAACTCTTGTTTGGACTAGAAGTGATTCACAAATGCTTTCTATAGTCATACACTCAATGTGCAAAGCAATATGCAGGAGCATCCATAAGACACTGACAATGATCAAGGGGTTGCACCTAATGAACCATGAAGATCTGGGCATGTGGTGAACGTGTATCAGTGCTTGCAAATGAACATCGAGAAGTAGCCCTGGAAGCAAACTGACCATTATGATCTTAGAAGTAAAGGGGCTCCCCCCACACTAGGGGAGATGTAAGAAAAGATCAGACTGCAAATAAGAAAGGCCAATCCACTAGCTGCCCTAAAGCATAAAACACAAAGAAAGTCTGGGAAGACAACGACGGATAAGAGAGCATCCATGAGCAGTAAGTTGCGAAACACTTCTCCAGACAACATGAACATCCGTCCCACCATAGACACCTTAGTGAGTCTACCACCTCTGGACTACAACATTGTTGATGACATGAAGAAAACTCGAGCGAACATTAGTTTGTTCGTGTTGGCTAAGATCCAGAATCAACAAGATATCTTGTTGCATGCTTTGGGACAAAAAACATTAGACAATGCAACTTCTACCAGCCAGGGAGCAAGAACACCTCCCGGATCACTTTCCATAGTGCTCCATACACTCAGGATGGAAGAAGCAAACTCAGGTTGCCCTCCATTCCTACTTTCATTTCAATTTTTTTTAACTACAATGTTCACAACTACTTGGTTGATTCTCATGTGGAAGCCAATGTCATGCCACCCTCCATTGATAAGAAGATCAATGCATAATGGAGTGAGACATCCGCGTGAATCATCCAACTTGATCGAACATCAATACCATCCATTGGTGAACTACGGGATGTGAATATCCAACTATCCCATGACGGTTGAGTCCACCAATGCATCAACATAGTTGTTGTGGACATACTGGAAGCATATGGTCTATTAGTCGGGAGAGACTGGTCCAACAAGCTAGATGGATATTTCGCTACAGATTAGTCTCACATGTGGCTTCTGTACAAGGGTAAGTGCAACCAAATCTGGGATAGAATTCAAGAGGTACATGAAGCATAATGTCACTCCCATCAATAGCGAGACTATACCGTTGGCTCCCACAGAACCCATGTTCTGCAACTGTCTCCTTGAGACAACATTGGGGTGTTATCCTGCACGGCCTGCTCCAACCCAACCAGACACACAGTTGGGACTCCTCCCTTGCCCAACTGATGATAATGAAACTTGTACAACACATTGTACCAATAATAGCAGTAGTAGTAGCAATAGTAGTAGCAGCAGTACTAGCACATCAAGTGGTCCACATATAGATGAGTTCTGGACTTTGTACTTCAATGGATCAAAGACACAGGATGACTCAAGAGCTGGGTGTGTTTTGATTGACCCTTGTAATAGGAAGCATCTAGTGTCAAGCTGCTTGGAGTTTGAGTGCACAAACAATGTAGTAGAATATGAAGCACTCATGTTGAGCTTACAAAAAGCCAACAGCCTCAATGTGGTCATGCTTAAACTGGTAGGTGACTCATAGATAGTGGTACGACAGGTACGTGACACCATTCAATTTTTCTCACCACATCTAAAAAACTACCAAGAAGAGGTATTGTGACTAATCTCAAACTTGCAAGCATTCAATATCATTTATGTGCCACGTACGCGTAATGCAGCTGCCAATGCACTAGCAAATGCAGCCTCAAGAATGTCATCGATTAGGGATAGATTTACTATTGAAATTTTGTACAAACCATCTATCCTAGACAACATAACTAACTTACGTGTGTTTAATGATGATAAATATATACTACATTTTATGGCCAACACTGATGTTTCCAAAGATGTAGCAATAGACGACAAGGAGCACGAGCGCTCTTTGCAAATAGGAGATGATGACATGAAAGGCCACATTTTCACAAAAGGTGTGGTATCACTGGAAAAGCTATATGAATTGCAAGAGTGATTCCAAGGGCCAAGGAATAGCAAGACCCATAGTTCCACCATGAGGAAAGAGCTGATAAACTTGGGAAGAGAAAAGGATCTGAGGTTTGTCAATCTTGGTACATGTTGTACATAGCAAGAATGATAAGCCTTCATCCGCTTGTTCAAACAGTACTGAGATGTGTTCACGTGGATGTATGATGACCTAAAAACTTATGAGACGTGGATCATCCAACACATCATCCCAATCAAGGAAGGGGTCAAGCCATATCAACAAAAATTGAGAAAATTACATCCATTGCTTCAACCCCTCATATAGAAAGAGCTTACTAAATTGTTGGATACACGGATCATATATAAAGTTCATCATTCCACATGGGTCTCCAACCTTGTGCCTGTACAAAATAAGTCTAAGGAAATCCGCTTGTGTGTTGATTTCCGAAATGTTAACCGCGCCTCAGACAAAGACAACTACCTCATGCCATCTATGGACCATATTTTGCAAACAGTATCTAGGGCACATATGTTCTCTCTCCTTGACAGTTTTTTAGGATACAGTCAGGTTTTGGTAGCAGAACCTAACAGACTCAAAACTACTTTTCGTACCAAGTGGGGTGCCTTCGCATATAGATGAATGCCATTTGGGCTTGTAAATGAAGGTGCAACATTTCAACGTGCTATGGACATCTCCTTTTGTGGAATCATCAGGCAGAGCATGGTGGTATACCTCGATGATGTGATTGTGTTCCCAAGAAGAGAATATCTGTCGTGTTAGAGGGAACCTCCTTTGATATATTTTTTCCAAGAGTGGGATCAAAGTGGATTCGGACTGGGTCTAAGCTATCACACCAATTCCTCACCCAGTGAACAAGAAAGCCATGCAATCCTTCTTGGGAAAGATAAAATTCCTCTAGAAATTCATCTTGGATTATGCACAAATAGTCAAGCCCATGCAGGACATGATTAAGAAAAATGTAGTCTACACCTGGGGCAAGAAAGAAAAACATGTATTCGTCCAGATTAAGCAAGACACTGCCAAAGTGCCCACATTTTATAGTCCAAATTTCAAAAGCGATTTCTTGCTATAAACCTTCACTTCTGGTACATCACTAGCTGCAGTACTCACTTAGAAAGATGAAGCTAATGATGAACATCCCATCTCTTTCATGAGTGAAAGCATGTAGGGACTAGAGCTTAACTATCCCACCATTGACAAACAAGCTTATTTAGTTTACAAGGTGGTGGAACACCTGAGGCCCTACTTGCTGAAGAATGAATGCATAGTCTTCGTTGCCCACCCAACAGTTAGTACATTGTTGGTACAACAAGAGCTAGGAGAACGACACGCGAACTAGATGACAAGTTTGCAAGAATTTTATATTGAAATCAAGCCAGTACACATGATCAAAGGACATGGGCTCTGTAGACTTACAACTGAAGTAGTGCATGCTTTGGAGAGAAAAGAAGAGCTTGCCAATTGGGAGCAGTAGATTGAAATGTACGAAATAAGGTGAGAAATCCCCACGGAAAACAGAACCTCTTGGTATGCAGATTTACAGTAGTACCTTAAGCATGGCATCATACCCTCTCACGTTTCTATCAGATAGAAGAGGGCATTGCACCTGAAATCCTTACCATATCAGTTGGTGCACAGAGTGCTTTACAGAAAGCACAGTAATGGAGTTTTCCTCAGGTGCCTGGAGGCATGGGAATCAGAGAAGGTACTTCAAGATCTGCATGATGAACCCATTAGGGGACACTTTGCGGGAAATACCACTGCACACAACTTTATGCGAGCTAGTTTTTACTGGCGCACATTATTCAAGAATGTGCATGCCTATGCCCACAAATGCCCGTTCTGTCAGCGAAGCACTGACAGAACATGAAAATCAGCGGTCCCACTACACGCTGTTATAGTGACTGAACCATTACACTAGTGGGGCTTGGAAATTGTTGGGGAAATTTTCCCTCATTCATCAAAGCAACACCGTTATATCCTAATAGCATATGACTACTTTACGTGGTGGAAAGAGGTAGTTCCACTCAAACAAGTGAATGACCAAGAGGTCATTAGCTTCCTCCAAGAGAATATTATCTCACACTTCGGCGTTCCAGTATCACTTGTTTTTTTATAATGAAACTTATTTTTTGTCTTTCAAAATCTATGAGTTTGCATTACAAAATGGTATTGTGCTAAAACATTCATCAAAATACTATCTGCAAGGAAATGGTCTAATAGAGTCTACGAATAAAAACCTCATCTGTATAATCAGAAGACCGTTTTCTCTTAGCAGCATAACTGGCATACCACCCTGACGAATGCACTATGGGCTGACCGTGTCACATCTAAGCCCTCTCTCAATACCTCATCATACTTCCTGGTTTACAATAAAGAATCTATCCTCCTGCCAAATATCTACTTGCCTGCTCTTTAGCTTTCTCAAGAGTCCCAAGGTGAGCCTTTCCAGCTAGTTCGATGTAGGATGGATGCTCTCCATAAGCTCCAGGAAGAAAGGATGAAAGAAAAAGAAAAACTCACACTCCACTAGAACCATGTCACAAGGTGGTTCGATAAGAAGTCTGCAGGGAAATCTAGATTCCACGTGGATGACTTAGTTCTGAAATGGGATTAGCCCCAAGAAGACAAAGGAAAACATATGAAGTTTCAATCCTGGTGGATTGGCCCCTACACAATTCATGAGAAGCTTGGCCCATACACATATCATTTATGATCACTTGATGGGAGGATTCACAACCTTTTTGTCGATGGCCAAGATCTCAAGCATTATTTTCAATAGGCCAGGTCGTGCCCATGCCATGTACATAGTTTGCTTGCTGCTAGTTGTTTCATTTGGTTTGTTTTTCTTATTATCTTTGCTTTCCCTTTGTTCAATTCTGCTTACTATTTGTTTTCACGTTCATTTTGTTTGTTTGATATATTACTATTTTTGTTTCCAGGAATAAGTGCTGCCAACTACTATGTACTGGATTTTGAATAGAGTATGTGGCTGAAATTGGAAGAAACTCGTGACACTGCAACACTTGTCCAATCTGGTGTCCACCTTCTCTATGCTTGGTTGTAACTTTTGGCCGATGAATTCTTGATGAAAATATGAACCATCTGCAAGGGAAGTTTTGGTCCAACCATGAACCTATGTACACACTAGGAAGCCCCATGCCTGTAGTCAACCTTATTTTTTGTGTGATCAAGCTCATCCAACTAGCAGAAGCGGAGAAGGGGAAAAATATAAACGAGCAAACTTATGTTAGAGGTCTTACATGCTTCTTTGAAGGAACAACCTCTTCTGCTCTCAATAATTCTGGATCCCTCTTCTGCCCCAAAAATAAATAAGTGAATATGCATAGTCCTCTTGAAAGATATAAAGGTGAAAGAAGAGAAAGGCTTCCTGCGCAGAGAGGTGAAGCATGCAACTCCACCGAGGTATTGACTAGGCTCACTAGTAGTAGAGGATGTGTGTGTTCCTGCGTGAATCTGCCGAGGTACTGTCCAAGCCTACTGACAGTAGAGAAACACTAGAGATGAAAGCTTATACTTTAGAAATCTTCAACTCATGAGCTAAACTACCCTTCCCGGATTCAAAACACTAAGATTCAAGGTGAACTTTTGATTATGTTTAACTTATTGGAAAGGGATGAACCACATATGTCCATGGGGTAAGTGGGGAAAATAATGTAACCTGAACAATGATTCAATACTCCCCAAAATACCAAGGCCCTATGCTAGCAATGAAGTAAAATAGAGAAGTTGGAGTTCTACCAGTGTGTCGCCAAGTGTTGTAGTGGCTACAACAACCCTCCAAAATTTTGGCCTGCACTAATTTTAGAGCCTCCCTTGAAGATTTTCACTTGATGAATGCACACACTCGGGTTCACTCTATGAGCTCATGTGAGTCTTTACATATGATTTTCTTGTTCATTCCATTCAAGTCTCTGCATGCTAATGTCTAAGTCATGCTTGCAACCATGTTTTGGTTATGATCAAAGTCTTCACTTTGTATGTGCTTGTTGTGTTCACTATGAAAACATATGTCACACTCACACCTGGAGTCACATTCACCTTTGCGCAAGTTTCTTCTTGATCAATGAATGATCAATCATGAGTCTCACAATTGGAAAATTCACCGTCGGTCAGTATCATTGAACATGTGTGTACATGGTTTGGTCATTTCATCATCAAGTCATGCGAGTGTGTGTTCGTATGATCACCTATGCATCTTTCGATTGTTCACACACTTAGCCATTTTTTTTGAAGGATCTGATGACTCGAATCCCTTCTGACAACCAGACCATCACCCTGCCATCGACTCAATCGACTATCAACCAGAAAAATGTAAAAGCACCAAGCTAGTCTTTTCAAGTTGCATTTCCCGCAAGAAATTCAATCGACTCTGATGCTAGCCACTCAGACAGTCAGACC
>APFE031289589.1:59570-104673 GCA_000404065.3 Pinus taeda
TTCATACCGGGGTGATCCCCTAAATGTTGGCAGGTCCAACACCGTTAACAAGATCCTACACAGGGGTTGGAGAACAAAATTTTATTGGTGTTAGTTGTTGGAAATTTTTAGGAGATTTAAGTTGGGAGTGACAGTTATTTGCCTAAGGATATTGTGCACAAATTTCTCAGCTATTTGCAAGAGATTGTTATCATTTATCATAATTTTTTGTCTAGCTAGTTGTAGAACTACGTAGCTAGGAAATTTTCACTATTTTGGGCATTCTGGGTGAGGTGGAATTAGCAAAAACAATTTTATGGGTTTTGTTAGTTTGGGTGTGAGGAGCCTATAGTTAATTTTATAGGATTTTTTGGGTAGCATTCAGTCCAAAAGCATATATTCTTATAGTAAGGTGTATTGTTGGTTAGCTAGGAAATTTGCATCACATTGTAGGTTTGATTTTAGCTTGGAGTGAGGCCAAACCATTTTTTGGTGTTTTTGGGTTATAGGGGAGGAGTCAACGACTGCAATTTCAAATCGGGATGAGCATTATTGACGTCGGAATTTCGATTTCCTTCGAGAAGGAGTTGGCATAATTTTTGGGTAGTTTGCAAAATTTATGGGAGCCATTTCCAACTGTTGGATTAGTGATATCTCACCTGGGGTTTTTCTAGATTTCATAGGGGGCCCAAGTTCTATTATTCCTTGCCATTTATGTACTCAGTTTTCTATATTAATAAAATGACTTAGTTGTTTGGCTCAGTTTCTTATGTATTTTGATGTGCATGTTTGGAATTTGTTTATTGTTGTTTCTTCCTTGTACATGTCACTGTTATTTATTGTAAATTTCAATTTGGAACATTACAGTGGTATCAAAGCATGATCTTGGCCACTTGTGAGGAAGCTACCAAGGTCGTGGAGGTGTTAGACATATATGCTTAGTGATTTGTGAATTTATGGACATCACAATGATGAAGAAAAGGATCACAGATGAGTTGGTGAGGCAAAAGCAATGGATATTGAGGAATAACCAAGAGATTCTAGAGTTGATGCAGTAACTCATGAGCATACAAAAATAAGAAATGAAGGGCACTAGACCTCCTCAAAAGGAGTGGATAAGGGCAGTTAGAGGGGGAGACCAGGAGGTGCTTCTGTTGGTGGATACCTAGCTTTAGATATCAGAAGCCTAAGGAGGATGTTGGGCATGAAGCCTAGGGCATGCAGGATTATGAGGAGAACATAGATACACCTAGTGTGACATGAGAGTCACCCTTGTTGGAGATTCATTTGATAGCCCCGGTTGACACATTGGCGTAGGCAATTGTGGATACACGCATAGGTCCATCTATTAATGAGGTGCCAAGGGAAACAAAGGTACCCATTATCAATGAGCTTCCAGGAGACATAAAGGTAATCAGAGTTGTTCCCAAGTTTACATATGTTAACAGTCCACAACAATTTCATCAACTCCGGGTCGCCCTTTTAACATTGAAAAAGAAGGCCATGATAGTCTCAGAGACCATTCTTCAACAGAAAAATGAGCTAAATAGAATGAGAGAAGTTTGGGGAATGAATGGATTCCCTAATGGTACAACTAGAGGATCACACATTGGAGCATCAGAGCAGCCCTCTTCATGCAGACATAAATGAGGCTTGCAACATTGTTGGGTTACACTTTATTATGGGAGAGAGAGAGATAGTGTTACCTAGACATACCTCATGTGTTGACCGGGTCAGTGAGTTGAGGCGACATGAATTGTGCAGGGCATGTCATTCTCATTTTTGGGTTGTTGTGTGTATAGGTACATGTGCATTCAATCCTTCCCTTAGGATTGGATGGTGAGAGATTCTAAGTTGGTACCCGATGGAGTGGGATAGGATTATGGAAATGGTAGTAAATGATGGTGGAGCTCAGCAGGAGCTTCCAGACATTGGGGATACTAGAAGTTCATATTGGCATTAGGATCCAGGTGGGACTACCTATCATTTACCATATATAATGGTTCACTAGGACATTGGTGGTATAGTTGAGCACACACATTCACTAGGGCAGTTTCATTCATCAACATCAGTCAGGTAATTTATGGATAGACTTCGTTTGTTATCTTGGTATGATGGTTGTACATGGGATCACGGGATGATAAGCCTACTCCCACAGGAGTTGATATGAGGATTTGGCACCAATAGGCCACCAGACAGGGCATTGTATGGAGACAATGCTCCCTCACTAGTATATTAGAGATATGATCTACTAAGGATACACTCAGTAGTGTCATTCATGCTAGCATGTGAGTTAGGTTTCTCAAGTCTATTTAGGAAGATGAAAACATATAGCTCACATCGTGGAGGGATTACTATTAGAGTGGTGGATGTGTTGGCACATACAAGATGCCATATGATACATGCTGGTATGATAATAGGCAATGGTACCACAGGTGCATAGATATATTCCATAGATTCTAGTGTTATGTAGAGGGATGCACCCTTATGCATACAGACACAATTTTAGACCCTAGCATCTAGTGTTGTATAGAGGTATGCAGCAATGAGAAGTGGGTTGTAGATAGCATGGAGGTGTGTGGTGGTGTGTGGTGGTGCATGGGTTTGCACTATGGATTACGAATATTGACTGACACTGCATTGAGTTTATGAATGGAGTGATGAATGAATAAGTACATATGAGACACCAAAGTATATGGGGTGACATAGTAGCAGGCAGTGGCATTCAATGGTATACATTGGTATGCCACCAAACACAGTGGTGTGCAGGAGTGTGCAGCAACATATGGTTTCGTACAATGGTATATGGTGTTGCATTGTGAGATCTTGGAGCATTGTCTCTAAGGACAACTCTTGATAGTGATGTCAATCATACCATTAAGTTTTTCTTTCCCATATTCAATGACTAGATGGATGAGCATATTGGGACCTTGTGTTCAGCGGAGACAGGTCTTTGATTGAGTTATCAAAATATCTAAGGTGAAGAGAGGGGCATCCATAAGATTACCTTTTAGTATCCATACGGGCTCTTAATTTGACCCTTGGGGACCTATACAAATATCACTGTCTAGTATTACTCATAGTGATAGAGAGTGTGGTTACTACCCCATGATGCTATCAATACAGGCAATATAACATGAAAGCTTCACTTCAGAAATTTGAATGGGACACATTGTATCTAGAGAGAGAATTCTCAATAATGGCCTTTGGTTAGGTTGCGAGTTGATGGATACAGGGATTGCATGGTTTGTCATAGAGTTATCATATGTTTTTCCCCTGAGCTCTCACTTAGGGAGATAATCGCGAGGGAGCTGCATGATGCACTTTTAGAAAGATAGGCTAAGGTGATATATGAGTATGAGGTATAGTGGCTGGTATACTCTGACTGTAGGAGAGTGACCAGATTCTAGGTATTGTCTCGCTGCATCATCAGGTGTTGAGATAGTAGTGTTTGTTGTGTGGTCTGGCAGGAGCAGAGTATTTTGGCATTTACGAGACTAATCCTTGATGACTGGCGGCCTTCTGATTATGTACATGAGTTAGAGGTGAAGCATAGATGGGTTCTCATAGATTGCAGGGCCTCACAATGGTAGTTAGTGAGAAGTGGGAGTTGTGAACTTCCAATGTGGCTATGGGATCTAGGGATTGATTTGACTAATGGATCACTCCATTTTGTGGTGAGTATGCCGACGATAGTAGGTAATTCAATTAAGTATGCATTTGGCACATGGGGGATCATTACAATCTTAATTATATGTCAAGGAAGGTTGTTGCTCGAGATCGGGGCTAGCCATGGAGTGGTAGACTCTGACATTATTAAGTTTCCCTTGTTGGTTGGGTATAGCTTTGATCATGACAAATATTGTGGACTTCCGTTATAGGAGAGGAGGCTTTGATATGAGCATGTTGGATAGTCTGCTATAACTGAGGTGTTATGGTGTGAGCAGGGAAGTCTCACACTATGATGGGCATGGAATCCTAGCATCACAAGGTTTAGGAGTTCAACTACTCATAGGGATGAGCTCATTCTTGTAGGGGAAGATCATTCATATCTTCTATTGGGTTTTAGTGGTTTATTATTGGCAAGTGGAACTTCACCAACATGGGAGGATGATGATAATGAGGAGACCATGGGGAGCTCATGAAAGTGGAGATTCATCTCCAAAGGGTTTGTATTATATCTTCAAGAGTTCACCCTTGGAGTGCATGAGATGGGTGACTCAGTAGAGAAGTCGCACTAGGAGTCAATCAAGAATTTATATTATCATGATGCCCTATTTACTAACGGTATGCAAAGGGCTTCAAGTGCCTATACGAAGTTGGATAGTGAATGGAGAAAGGAGTGCTTCACATTGATAAAGATGGCTCGAGACCTTGGTGTTGCGAAATTCCTTTATGAAAGGATAATGATTTGGACATAGATGACTCAATGGTATATTTAGGATCTTGGGGATGATTGCAGTAGATATTTGTGTTAGTTGATTGAGAGGGTGTTCGTTCAAGAATTTCTGGAGAAAAAAAAATGGGAGAGAGGATTTTCATGTCCCCAATAAATAAATTTTCCAAGAAAAATCCTCATTTTTGCAATTTTGGTGTTAGGGAATATTGTGGCATATAAAACTTAGGAAAAGTGGGTTATGGTGGCCCCGCTTAATTTTTTAAGGAAAAAGGAGAAATAAACATTAGAGGAAAAGGTAATATTTTTTGTTAAGTGAAATATGGGGACCACCAAAGAGGGAAATTTTAATGCCTTGAGAAATTTGTGCTAGGTGAAGGAAAGAGAAAATAAGGGGAGTTTGAACTTATGGAGAGAGGGGGCCACCAAGGGAGAAAAGAGCAACATCTATAAATAGCACATTGGGGCTCCAATTTTGTATCCTTTTGCTCATTATTTTCTAATGATCAAACTCTCTCTTGGAGGCTATTCAGCACAAGAGAATAAAATTTATTTATCTCAAGAGTTTCAAGTGAAACTGTCCCTCATCTTAGAGAACTTTGAGTGTCTCCCTAGTGAGGCTTTCAAGGAGTATATTTCAAGACTTACATTGGAGTTTATTGTATAGTATTCACTCACAAACTCATTACTTTTGGGTGAAAAAGACAAACCCAAAAGTTTATTTGGAGCATCATCTTTCTATTCCAGGTTCCATGTCTTTATAGGAGATTTTCTACTGATTAGAGGAGTTTGGCTCCATCTTTTAGAGTTATTCCTATATGTTTTAGTTGGGCATAATTTCCTCTTATAGAACTTGTGTAAGGGTTGGAGAATAGAAGTTTTTTGGTGATTGGTGTTGGAAATTATTAGGAGATTCAAGTTAGGAGTCATAACTATTTGTCAGAGGATATTGTTCACAAATTTCTCAACCATTTGCAAGAGAGTTTTATCATTTCTTAGCAGTTTCTCTTTGATTTGTTATAAAACTCAGTGGCTCGGAAATTCACACTATTTTGGGCATTTCGGGAAATATGGAATTACCCCCAAATGATTTATGGGTTTTGTTGGTTTGGGTGTGAAGAGCCTATAGCCATTTTTGTAGAATTTTTCAGGTAGTGCTCAGGCTAGAAGTGTACATTCTTATAGTAGACTGTATTGTTAGTTAGCTGAGTAGTTTGCATCACATCGCGGGTTCTATTTTTTCTTGGAGTTAGGCCAAACCTTTTCTGGGTATTTATGGGTTATAGGAGCAGAGTCCATGGCTGCAATTTCAAATCGATTTGAGCATTATGGAGGTCAAAATTTTAGTTTCCTTCTAGCATAAGTTAGCAGAATTCCTGGGCAGTAAGTAGATTTTGTGGGAGCCATTTCTAGAATATGGATTTGTTATATCTCACGTGGGGTTTGTCTAGCTTGCATAACAAGCCCAATTTCTATCATTCCTTTCCATTTATGTACAAAAAAGTTTGTATTGATAAAATGGCTTGGTTAATTGGCTTAATTTCTTATGTATTTTGATGTGTATGTTTGGAATTTATTTATTGTTGTTGCTTCCTTGCAGATGTCTCTATTATTTGGTATAAATTTTGATTTGGAACATTATAGAAAGCACCTATGAAGGAACTGACCGATGATGTAGTTCAACAAGGAAGTTATTCATAGGGAGAAATCCTAGTAGCCTGGTTAGGTACGAGATGGGTACCCTTTTTAAGTAGTTGAGGATGGTCACCATTGTAAATTTGATGTTACTTTTTAAAGACCCCATAGATGGGAAAGGTATGCAAGATAGTGATATTTTGGTCTTTAGTTGGATAAAAAGGGGTATGGATTCTATTGTAAAACTTAACCATGAGTGTTTTATAAACTCTTGCCAAGTATGGTCTTGTTTGGAATCTTGCAAGACATTGGACATGTATTGGTAGATACAAATTTGTATATCGATACAGGAGTCAGTTTCATCATTCCTAGTTCTGAAGTACAAAGGAGAAGGAGAGGAAAGGTGGTATGTCAGATACATTTATTATGTAGATCAAGAGTACAATACCAATTTATACTCTTGGAGGACAAAAATTCCTTCAATGGGGAGGAATGATCCAAGTGGATCCCTAATGGCTGAAAAATAAATTTCCTTGTATCGCAGTGAAACTAGGACCATATTGAAGAGATCCTCACAAGATTTCCAATAACATAAATGGTGCCTCAACCGAAGCTCGTATGTGAAAGTTATTCCCAGTCAACTTTCTCGTCAAACTAGGAAAAAATGACAGATTTAGCAGAGCACAAAATAAATTTGGAAACTCACCAGTTTGCAAGTCCATCCAAATCTTTGGTGAAATTTGGTGGACCCTAGATAAAGTTAGAAAAGCTATAGATAAATTTAGCGATATCACTACAATTGCACGAATCACCAAATATGGCGACACCATCGTTTATAAGCCATCATTTTTACTCATCTAAGAAAGGGCAAGCGGAGCCGTGAACAGAGGGTGGGGTAAGGGAGAAAGGAATAGGGTTGTGGCATGATAATTTGTTTCAAAGCCTGAATGAATTCCATGCAACATAATAGGAGGTTGATATAGTGTATGAGCCTGTGGGTGAGGCAACTATGGCGATAGGTGGGATAGAGCCCACGGAACGATGAGCTAGGCTCGTGGGAGTAATATCCCAGGAAAATGAGGAAAGAAGGGGGAGAAAGCCTATGGAACAATGATCTAGAGTAGTGGGTCCGAGAAGGAGTTCTGGTGTGGAACTATGCGTCGAGAACTAAGAGCTGAGATGGTCAGAAACAAAAATTAGAGTTTTGGAACAACATGCATGGGACCTTGAGAAAGCTTGGAACCTTGAAGTGGAACCTTGACAACGCAGTTCCAGAGGAGGAATATTCTAGGGGAATATTTCCACAATATTTTGATACAAAATATGCAAGGAATCTAAAAAGAATATAGTCAAGTTTATACTTATTTTACTTAGAATCTCACAAGGATTTCTATGCTACAATAACATTTGGGATCTGAACATTGGATCTCAAGGCTCATGGAAGAAGCCCACATTTCTCATTTATTGTTGGGCATGAAGTTTGAGATAACAATTCACCTTTAAAAAGTAGGTCATGTTTATAGTAAAAAGTGTTAGGAGGACAAGATGGACCTGCTGGTGTTGTTATTGTTGTGTTTTTTATAGTGGAGCTTCATGTCACTCCTAGGAATCGAGGTATAATGATGTATTTTTCCATGTACTTGTCTTTCTTGTTGATAAGATGAACAAAGAAACCTCCCCATTATTGAAGAAAATCCCAAAGACGTATTCCATATTGGATAAATTTCATTATCAATATTTTGTGTGCATTATCTTTATGGTCTCCTTTATGTTTCTTCTTCTTTAAGTGTTTGCACATATGGTTTTTACATGCTATTTCATGCAATTCTACAAAACATAAACTAAAGAAAATATCCTGGATAATGTTGGTATTAAAGGAATATCAGGTCAATACTTCATTGAATGAAAATATGGAACATTTTCATTCTCTGTCCAGACTCCTCTAGTGATACTATGGAGCCACACCAACCTAGGGTAGTCTCTCAAAGTCCCTATACAACTCTTATCGAAAATTCCTCCAAACCTAACCCAACTCCACAAACAAAAAGAGAATTTGGGTAGCTTATATAAACTTTCCCACCACCACAAAACAACATGGGTCTAAAAAATTATAGAGATTTTCTCCATCAACTCATTCTGAGCTACTCTAGATTTACCCCAGTAGGAATATAACCAATTTCCTAGTAGGTTCCACTCTTTTCCTTGAGGCTAGTCAAAATGCAAGGAAAATTCATTATGTGGAAATATATCGGTCAATTCTGTCAGCATCCCAATTAAAATGGAGTAGGGTTCTAAAATAAACCTGTAACAAGAAGGATTGTTTCCATGCATTATTAAGGAGCACCAATTCTTAGAATAACAGTTACCTGGGAGAGGCAAATTAGGAAGACGTTTTTCTAGCTAGTATGACCACTACTCCTGATACTTTAATGTCTATTGGCTTGCTTAGTGGCAAGGTGGAGAAGGTTTCCATATTCGTTCTGCTTAAATCCCCTCGTACTCTCTATCACTAAGATCATTATCAGCCACCCTCATACAACTACAATAACTAATTTTATCTTCTTCCTCCCTTTCCACAACCATATGGAGAACTAATCTTAACCAACTATAGAACTATGTTACTATTTTTACTTTATAATCTTAGTTCCACTTCATGCCTTGTACAACTATAATGTTTGTTCCTTTATATAGCTATGTTCTTCGTATTTACTCCTCCCTCATAATGGTTCCCGATAAAACATAAATTTTCACTCCCTTAAATGATTCTTCCCACCCCTCTCCACCATTGGGCTACAATATGACTAGGGAATTATTCTCATAAATAATGTTGTTGGAATGAATTAGCCAATACTTAGTACTAAGCTAAAAGTTTCACTCTCCTTCACCATTAAATTCCTTCTATTGGGCACCTTCTCCAAATTATTACTACATTAGATCTAATTTGTTGTATACATTCTTGAGTGAAATATTGGTAGAGAAACCAAGGATATCCTCAGTCATCAAGATCTACCATGTGTATGGGGTGTGTTTACACGTAACAGGGGAGGTGTTTCCACCACCCACCCAACTATGAATTATTCTAGTCACCTCATCCAAGGATTATGTTTTAATATAATTATGAATAATATAATTGAAATTTTAAAATAAAATTAATTGATATTTTGGAATGTGTTTCCATTCTTTTCAATATAATTGAAATAATGAAATTTCTTTTGATGAAAATTGTGGAAATTTAATATAAGGTGTATATAAATATATAGTTAAGTGTTAACTAGAGTTATCTCAGGTGGTTGGGAAGAATGTTGTTATCTTCCCCATGAATGTTCAATTCCCCATCAGTGACATGATGAGGATAACTATTTTTTTAATGGTTATGTACCTATTAATATTGTTGTAGTGGCCCTCACTCTCACCCTCTAGATCAGAGAGGATCATTTCCATTGAAAAAAAATAATATAGTTAAGTGGATTTTTTTTTCAGATAAATAAAAATTGTTCACATTACCAATGCATGGATATACACACCCCATTACATAGTTCTATATCCTTGGATGTTGTATCAAATTTTATTTGTAATAATAGAGAAGTGACTTGTGGACAATCTATTAGTAAGCTAAGACAAATACAGTTCACCTAGAACTAGTGCTTGGAGATTTAGTTTGAAGAGGAAGCAGTGACTTACAACATGGATACTTATAACAATAAGCATATATTTTTTTATTAAGTCATCATCAACCTAATACAATTCAAGGAAACTTATACCATGAATAATTATGACAAAGGAAAAAGAATTTGATAAAAGGGTAGAATATGGATTAATGAAGGATTAATGGGTGGTGTACAAGGCTTTTTAAACATGTCAAAGTTGAAGGTAAATAATGCCTTACACTTGAAATCTTTAGATCATTACTATTATGGAATATACATCCATGATAATTCAGAATTTAGAGTACATATATGATATTAATTCCCCCCTTTCACCAAGTTTATGGAGTAAAAAGTACATTTTAATATGCATGGGGTAGAAGAAAGGGTACTGGAAAGTCTTCACCTATACATTATACTGGTCAACTTTGAGTGCCATCTGGATTATGCAAATGTGTGTATGATTTTCTGGTGATTTTTTTGTAGTAATGGGGTACCAAAGGACACCTTCTTGGTAGTTGGTTGTTACCTGCAAAGAAATCATAGATAGAAGTGGTTGTTGTTAGTGGACAAAAGTGAGAAAACAAAGCATTACAAATATTGAAAAAAGTACATACATAACAGAAACTAAAAAGTAGAAAAAAATATATATATATAAATAATGCTTGATGAAGAAAACAAGTCAACAAAATAATGGAAAATGGTTCCCTTTATTGGCTATTGAAAGTAGATTGACATGAAACTAAACATTTGGACAGAAATATTTGAGAAATGGTGCTGAAAAATCCTCAACAAGGAGTTTCATTTATTCACTCTCTTTGCAAGCATCTCCTCTCTCTCAAAGAAGTGTCAAGGATCTCCCAACGGTGAAATCCTCTCCACACCAGAGTGTTGGATTGTTGAGAAACAATTTGGCCAACACAAAAGTGTTCTACTTCTTCCTCAATAATGGAAAGTAGGATTATTGAAAACAATTTTTCTAGCATAAAATTGCATTTTCTTTGGTCTTCCAATGGCCTATTTGTATGGAATTTTGAATCCCTCTTCCCTTTCTTGATCTATCAATGAGAAAATGACCCATGAGTAGGATAAGAGGATCCCTTTAGGATTTCATTTCTTCACAGAAAGTTGAATTTAGCTATCCTTGACTGGAACATATCATGGAATCTCATATTCCAAGTGTTTGAAGTGGTCTTGAATTGTTGAGTCACACTTTTGCTCAATTGCACGGATATTGAAGGAAAATTTGTGCAGTTGTTAATTTTTGTCCTATAGATGGGCCACGCAATTCAATTTTATACATGAGACCTTTGGAGAATTAAAATTACTTAATTTTCATGATGTCTTCAGCTGGAAAATATTCACGTGTAAGTTCTGCTAGTTGACTTTGGGTTCCATCTAGATTATACTAATGTGTTTATGATTTTCCAGTTTAACAAGTACTTTCTCCATGCATGAAGACTTAGTATGGAACTATAACCCAAAGGAAACCTTAAAGAGTTTTAGGTTTATAGACAATATTTTTCATTTGAAGGTTTTGGATGAGAGTAGGTAGTATATAGGGAATATTTTGACAAATCCTAGAGTTTTCATGGCGAATAACATTAGAAGGTGTATTAACAAATGGATAATTTAGGGAGAATGGTGATTGAGGAAGACATGTTTGTTGATTATATGTATATTTTAATAGAAATATTTTAATAAAATGTTTTTTAAATTTTAAACCTTTACAATAAAGATTTTTTCATAGGAAAACTACTTGTAAAATAGAAAAGAAGTAGAAATCACACAAAATAGTTAGTTATTTACCCTAGAAACCCTAAGCTAGGAAGTTAGAAAATTATTTAGAGCCATGAAACTAACCTTCATTATGTTAATATCATCATATATAATTCAATATATAGGATCCTACGACTTGAAAACCCTAGTTCATTGGCTTGGATTAGATTACAATAATAATTATTTACTCAAAAATAGAAAATATGGTCCAAAACACCATGTGCCAAAAACTACAAATAATGGAACAAAAGACTACCCATTATTTCCTAGGTACTTTAACCCCTAACTGTTAAACAAAGGGGTCTTACAAACCCTCCTAGCATGTCCAAAAATATGTAGAATGAGTGCACCTAATTGTGCAAAGAATATAATTCAAGCCCAACATTGCCCCATTTGTTGTTTTCTTTGGATACAAATGGTTTCAGGATTACATGATCAATCATCTAGAGACGTAATGTCCAATATTTCTATACAATAATAAAACAACGTTGTGGTAAACTAGATTGAGAGAAACAATAGTATTAGCTAGTATTGTCACCTTAACAATTACTCCTCTCCTATTTGTGGTCAGATACAATACCCATAAGGGAGGCTTCCAAATATATCAAATTAGGATTAATTAAACCAAGTAGTTTAGACTAAATACCTCCTAAGAGTTCCACTACAAAACCAACCATGGATAGGTATTTAATGGTTAGGGTTTTGGGTTAGATAAGGTATAATTCCAAGATGAAAAACCTAAAGGACCCTATGGTTAAATCTATTGGGCTCAAATAGGAACCCAAACACATGCAATACAAAAACTACACACTGCTATTATAAACTAAGTTTTTAGTCAAATTACAACATGAAATATTTATAATGACCATGACAAATTAGCCCAAAATTTGTATTAGACAAGTGAAAAATAAGGGCTATTAAATAAGAAACACTAGGAAACAAATTATAGCAAATTTAAAGAGATGAAAATACATTAAAAAAACAATAAAAACCATAAACATTAGCCCTAATTAATTGCTAAAGAATGCATGTAAATTTATATGTTCACCTTTCCATATGGAAGTATCTAAATTATAAGTTGTGCTAAAATCACAACCCCACACATTTTTTAACTTATTATATTCATAATAATAATGAGGACCCTTCACATAAATTTTGGCTAAATCACTTTTACTTCTTTTTTTTTCCTTTTTGGTTAAGCGTGCGACATTTTTGCGATATTTTTGTTTTATTTTCATTTGTATTATGATTACTTCATTGCATTCGATTGTTCACTAACTTTCCATCGGTTCTTATTTCATCTCATTTTGTCTCATACTTTACAAATGACACTTATCTAAAAACTGTACAAAATATATTACTTTGATTTTAAAAACTATACAAAATGTATACTACTTTGATTTTATAAATTAATCTATTTTAACTATAAATAATTGATTTTTATTAATTTTTATTTTGCTAATAAATCTACACAACACCGACCAAAATGCCAACAATTAAAATAATATGAATCCGAGATAATCAAAATCTATTTCAAACTCTATACAAAAACCTACGAGATCTAATATCCCAATACTTAATAAAAAATAGATATAGTTTTTTATGTGGTCAAGACTTAATAATGAAATAGTTGTAGTTTATATAGAGAAACTCCTACTCCATATGACCCTCCTCTCTTCACTCCTCACCTCGGCTCGCCCACTTCTCGTAACATTTTAGTAAAGCTCTCTCAAACCCTAATTCCTCAAAGCTCTAAGATCCTCCTTATCACTCCACTCCTCATATTCCATCTTGGGTCTCTTTTTATATCATCCCCGAGATCCTCCTCCCTTTGAGACTTCTTTATATCTCTCAGTCCCTTCTCCTTATACTTCCCCCCATTCACCATGGTGCATATGAACCAAAAGCCATTTACTTACCTTTTTCAATATATTTTATTAATATTCTTATTAATTAGTTTTTAAATATTACTTTTAATTAATAATTTAATTAATACATTAATGTTTAATAATCTATAATTAATTTAATTTATATCCTTTAGAAATTAATTATAATGGGAATATTATGTTAATTGTAAATATATAGTTAATTAAGATTTATTAAGATAGTTGACATTAGGATTTTTAATTAAAAATATATAATTTTGGTCTAGGCATGTATTTTTCAGAAATATGGAAGTTTTGTCGTTTTTGCTTTGGAAAGGCATATCTTAAGATTTACTTGGCCAAATGAAGCTCACAGTAACTCATTGTAAAGCTAAGACTGAGAAGAATAATCTAGGAGTGATAAGTTTAGCATATTTCATCATTTAATAACCCAAAAATTCAGCAGAAAATAAAGTGATGAATTTACAAAAAAAAATTGGTTTTTCCTAATTGGATTTGGGAAAATTTCATTGGCTTGAGAAAACTTCTACCTCTAGCTCACCTCCAGGATTGTTCAAAATCTAATTATAACTATTTTTGGCAACGACAGATTGGAAATTTCTTTGGATTTTAATTTATTATTAATTTAGCAATTTGTTGAGAGAATAGTTGTTTGATATTCATTTTGTGAAATAAATTTGTTCTAATTTATGATTTTGATTGGTTTATGAGAGGAGATCTGTTGAAAGGGATTAAGAAAAACATATTGGGGGCAATAAGAAGGGGCCAACAAGAAAGAATATGAAGGATTGGTAGCAACAAATTCAACAGTTCTCCATTTTTAGTATTCATTTTTATAATTAAATATCATTCTTGAGAATGAGGAAGGGGTTCCTCTTCCTTGCAACTAGAGACTCTAAAGCACTTTTTTATAGGGGATTATAGTTTTAGGAAGGAGGAAAAATCTTAGGTCTGGGTGAATGGGAATTTTCTTTTTCAAATCTAGACTTTTTATTAGGGCCATATCTTGCACTATTGCAACTCTTTCTTTTAATGTAAGATTTGAATAGAGCAAGATACCATGTTTCATTAGTTTGTAATTTGAATGCTTTTATTTAAATGCAAATTTCATTTATGTAATGCAATGTCTGAGAAACGATTTCTCATATTGTGCATTCTTGTTTGATGTGAGGATGAATGTTTATTCAATTAGCTATCTAATTCATTAGCTAAATAGATGTTGTTTATTGTCTCATTTGCTCAAGTATTTAAATCAGATTTCTAAGTACCTATTTACTTAGAATTTTGTCATCTGAAAATTGATTTAATAACTATTGAAATTATGAGAAAATTTTCTTAGTTTCAATAGTTAATCATTGATGGTTATTAAGATCTTTAAAAAAAGCTTGTTTTGGTAATTATAATATCATATAGTAGCACTATTTCATTAGCTACATATTCATCATACATTGGGCATGTTAAAATACCCAATTATTTAGTTATTTTATTCTCGGCTGAGATAGATCTATCTTTACTTTATCGATATAGACTTAGGATTTGTTTCCTTTTTGCTTGCATCTTAGAGTAGATATGCATTTAGATTTAATTATGCATTCTGGAAGTCCCCTTATGCAAGGGCAAGCCTTAGTTGCAACTTGGATGAGTCATAGAGTCAGCTTAAGGATCTCCTTGCTTACATGTGCACATCAAGAGGGAAGATCTAATTTCTCCCTTTCTATTGGTAAATAATAGATATATTATAATCCAGCAGGGGAGAGAGGGGTTGACTAGACCCAATTGAACTAATCAGAACCACTACCTCAAATGGATAAGAGCTTAGTTGGGGCTCTCGCCAGGTGGTTTCTCTCATATGTTGATGTGGTCATTTTTGACCATCAATATTTTTGGCGCTACAAGGAGGGCCTGGACCAGTTGGTCCATGTGGATTCTTGTTTTAATATTTTTTAACTAATCATGGCTCCTATATGCATTCCTACTTTGGGTCATGCTTTTAGCTCATGCAAGCCTACCAGAGGCATATATAAGAAGCAACTTGAATCCATACCTGAATTGCAATATAATGGTGAGAATTCCAATTCTACTTTAGAACATGTTGATCAGTTTATACATAAATGCAAATGTTTCAAAATCACTAATCTTTTTACTCTCACGTTACAAGGAAGGATTTAGGAATGGTACAAGATGCTACCAGCTAAGTGCATTCACTCTTGGAACCACTTCATTTAGGTTGTTGGCATTGTATTGTTGGCATTGATGTCAATACATTGGAGGTGTTTCTTGTCATGTGTATGTGTGATGGATGTTTAGTTTGATGGTCTTGTATAGTTGGCATTGATGTCAACCTAGTTATGACATGGCCTAGTGGAGATGATGGTGTGGCTAATGACTTGGAGATGGATCCACATGCGATGATTTGATTGAGGTTAACATGTTGTGATAGGAGATTTTGTTCTACAGGAGATTGAGGAGTTTCTCATGTTGTGTTGATGGTATATGTTTCTTCTACAGGTGATTGGGTTGATGCTACAGGTGATGGAGATGTTGTTGCAGGTGTCATAAATGTTGAGGTTTCTTCTTGAGGAGTTGGAGGTGTTGGTATTGGTACTAATGTTGGAAAAATAGGTATAACATGTCATTAAGATGTTCTTAGAATATTTCATTAGTTGCAAACCTATTGCAGAGTTTTGGAGGTGTGTTGAGAAGCTAAGGAAGATGCTCTAATAGGTGGCAGAGGTTCTAAACTAAAGAACTGATGCTTTCCCTCAATTTTAGCCCCAGTCACATGGAGGATGGGTCAAGGGAGCATTTTTAGGCTCCAGTTGATAGAAGGGAAAGCTCAAAGGAGCAGTTATAGCTGCAGTCACATTCAGGACAATGTTAAGGGAGTGACTATGGATTTTTCATGAAAATTGCTTTGCATTCCTCACATTGTTGAGCTATTTTTTTGTGTTTTAATGACATCCTTGATAAGAAATTTTCAGTTTATGCTTAGAAAAGTTCATGGGGCCTCCAAAAGTTGATTAAAGTTGAAAATTTAAAAAATGTTAATGGAATTAGGGGTTGATTGATTCAATGAGCTGAATCCAAATCAAATATAGCATATGAACATAGTTGTGACGCCTAGTAGTTCTGAGTAACTATTTATTTGAGCACTTGAGTTTATCTACATATTGGAGAAATATCATTGTGAGTTGGTTGATTGTTTAGTTGTTGTGTGGAGTTAGTGTGAGGTTGGAGAAGACCCTGCAAATTGTTTGAGCTCTATTATGCATAATTTCTGAAGCAATTTGCAATTGTAGAAGAAGTGAGTTGAACTATGTTTCAGCCATCATGTTTATGCATAATGTGTGATGATGAGTTGTGGATTCGTGTAGATTTTTGAGGAGATTGTTTTCCAACTGGTGTGGGGATTTTGTATGGAGATTTTGATGGCAACTAGTGTCGCAAATTTGATTGTACTTTGATGCTATGTTGCTGCAATACTCATTTTGATCAAGTTTTAGGAGTCTAGTCTGAAAATATATGAAATGAGGCTCACATAGAGGAAGTGAAAGCATGGAGGATTTGAGTGTACAATTTTTATTAGATTCAATAGATGGAAGATATTTGTCCATTTAATGGTGGTTGGATAGTTCGGTAGAAATTGAGCGAGGCTCATTGGTCGTGACAATACTAGGACATCAAAGTCTGTAGAGTTATGGTTAGTTTAGGAGTAGTCAGGTGAGGATCTTTAATCGTGGTGGCCTTCAGTGGATGGTAGTCCATAGATTCATGAGAGAAACAATTTCCAATCTAATAGTGTTAACATAGTTTGAAAGAAGTTGAGTCTTCCAGATCATGGGAACGAATTGATCCATGTATAATTTGTTTAACATCTTAATAAAAGGATTGAACAATGCAGCAACAAGATGGTGGTTTTTTTTCCCAAGGAAGCATTTTCCACCAGACATCTTGTGTCCTTTGTGTGATTTCCTTTTATGGTATATGATTATGTGTTTTAGTTTATGTCTGTTTGAAGATTAAATAATTGGAGAAAAGTGTAAAAGTGCCACAATATTGATTCAAGCCCCCCATCCCCACCCTCAAGTAGTAATCTAGTTTCCAACATAGATATTCTTTTTGGCCAATCACAATTATAGTTATGAGAAATTGTGCTTAGAATTTGACAACTTGGCAATCTACGATGATGAAACTATTAACGAATTTTCTTATAGATACATGTTATGTTTATATAGATTTCATTATGATGACAGACCCCCTAAGCAAGTTTTAATTGAGAAATTTACCTCTATTGTTCAAGAATATAATGTAAGAACTTATAATGGATAGAAAGAGGAATCACCATTAGTAAATATTGATTCTACAATTACTTATCTTGAACACTCAAATGAAAATAATGATCTTCTTCAACCATCAACATTGGGAGTAAACCTTACATATAAAAATGTTTCTATTGTGTCTCTTTATGTTTATGTTAATATCAGTATAATTAAATTGTATGGAGCATCAAGATTTAAAGAATAATCGTGACAATAATTATTCTTTTGAAAATGATATAGGCTCTATTTTAACAATAGATGACACAATATTAAACAAGAAATCATTTAATGATTTAACAAGAGAAATTAAAAATGACGATTTTGAGGGAACTTCCCTTAATTTACTTTTTGGTTATCATTATTTGCAACATAATTATAGTATGAGTCAACTTGCTGGAATATTTACTAGTTCAAATCTAAAATGAAGTATATCATGGAACTCAAGGGGTATCTTTAAATGATCAATTGTTTATTGATATTAGTTAAAAACTCCTACTTCTCATTTTCACAACATTCAAGTTTCTTATAAATCATGTGAAAAGGATGTGATTTTTAAAAACTATCTTGATATTGATGAACTTTGATCATTTAATTCATTTCCTGAGCATAAACTTTCTTCTCTCCATTTTGATTTGGATCATTAATCTCTACTACAGGTTTTTGATATTACTCATGACAATCTTATACATGAAACTTGTTATGTTAAAGGCTTGATACAATCATCTATTGACCTTATTACTTTTGGAGATAATCCTAGGTTTTCCAGTTGCCTTGATAAGGATGTACATGTAACATATAACTTTAAGAATCCTTCTAATTTTTCTCTTTCCTATGAAGATCAATATCTCATAGGGGAAAAGGATGGCGCTTTTAAACTTTTGGGGACAACTAACTCTAGTTTTTTAGTCTTATATAGTCTTGAAAAGGAATCTCTTATCAGATTCTTAAAGGTACTTTTGCTAACTCTTTAGCTTGTACATATTTTAATAGATTTTATTTAGAATTTGAGGATTTTTATAATAGAAGGTTTTCTAGTTATAGTTTTCTTTTCTCTTTATTCCTAGGAATTAATATAAATGTACTTGACTTCAACATTTTTGTACATAGACTAGTATTTGCCTCATCACTCATACTAATGTATGTAATGTATCTTTCTGCATGAAATAAAGTGCTTTCTTGGTTGCATTGGAAATATGACTATACCTAGTGCTTTTCCTTTAAAAGATTTACAGTAAGAATAAATTTAGCTTTATTTAGTTTGTTTTTATTTTCTTCTAAAATAAAGCAATTATGGTATTTTAATGAATAGGAATGAGTTTTTACTATTCATTAAGCTATCATCTTACTTATAATGGGCTATCATTTGTCAAGATTTTTATTTTATCATTATCATTAATTTACAAAGATAAACCCCATATTCTAAGATGTAAACTCAAATATAGTGCTCATTTCTACTTTTACATATATAATTGCTATAGGAATAGAATTTACATTTTAAATAAAAGTATAATTAAGAGAAGGAGCTCATGAGACAAAACTTCAAATTTTGGCATACAATATCTTATCATTCACTTTATTTATATGTCAATCTCTTTTTATTTTTTCCTATGAAGAATCCTTGTCGAATTGCTTGGTATTTAGATTCAATAATTGATGATTGCCAACAGATGTAAACTGGGAGATAAATGTAGCTTGTCTTGCGTACTTTTCATGTGAGGATGTCAAATATCTATAAAGTAAAACTAGTATGCATATTCTTCCAGGTATGTGTACATGTTGATGTTCATCTACCTTTAGTTTCAACTTTCGCTTTCTTTCTCTTAGTTATATTTTGTATCTTATTTTTGTTTTTCTTCTTTCTGCATATTTTCGTTAAGTTGAGAATTTGATTTTTCTAGAAAAAGTTATTGTGAAGGACAATCGTCATAATGTATTTAAGGAATTTCCTTTTCCTCTTCCAAATTTTTCTTATTTATCCACACTCTCTTAAAATTGATTGTTAGTCTTATTCTTAAAAGTGGATCTTTAAAACTTGCAAGTTTAGTCTTCAAGCAAGGTTTGTTAAAGAAATAAAATTCCTATTGAAGAACTTGAATACAAACCTCAAATCAAATTAATGTTTGAATAAGAGTCTCAATTAATAAACCTCTTAAAACCTAAAATATTTAATTTTAACATAATCATCTTATACATTTTTATGTTAATTTCTTTTATGTTATCTTGTAACATTTATCCCGGGGCTCATTTTTTCAATTGCTTTCCTTCTAATTTGCTAGAATTTATTTCAATTTGGTTTGAATTTATTTTCATTTTATTCTCTAATAAAATGGGGAAATAATTTTTTATTTCAACTTGGCATAATCATTGCATAAGAAGTTGTATGCTCTATTTATAAACAAAACCTTATCTTTAAGAAAATTTTCCTTTTAAGATGATGTTATGCTCTCTTTCAATTATCTTAAACAGTAAAGTCCTTGATTTTGATTTTGTGTTTAAATCAACCATCATTATCTAATGGACTATATTTGTTATCCCCATTTTCATGAAAGCAAACTATATTTAAAATAGTTACTTATGGTTTTTAGTTATTGAGGGGAAACATTAATAAAGTAAATATTAGTTACCTTAAAAAACATTACACCATCCCTTGCTCTTAAGCAGTAATCTGCTACCCCATCTGTTAAGTAATATCTATGAGATTAACAATAACCATAGTTAAACCCAAAAAAATAATGGTCAATTGAAGGATAGGAGGTCACATCGTGAGATGGCCTACCATGATCATAGATTCTCACATTGTGACATTACCATTATTAGTCACCAAGCCAAGGTAATGGCTTTCGATTGCAAGGTTGAAGGAAAATAGGTCTCATTATGAGTCAACTTCTTCACTGTGTTAGATCCTAAGAATGACATTGTCATTAACTGATTACAAAGCTAGTGAAAATGATGTTCAATTGGCATCCAAACATTTTCTGAAACCATCTTGTAACTATGCATTTATTTTCAATAAATGGGATAATGTGATCTAAAATGGTTAAAAGGCATCCATGTCAAGGCTATAGATGCCTACTGGTAGCAATGACCATGCTTATTGTATGGAGGTTAATTTGACACTATGACTTACTTGATTACCTTGTTTACTTGGAAATTGATGGCCAACAAGGTTGACTATTGCATATACAATTTTTGGAATACACTAAATTCATGGGGTAATTTTTTATAAGTTCCCGAACAATGACGGATATGATTTTTGTCATGGCAATTGTTACGTGTGTTTTTTTACTTTTGTAGGATATCAAAGCTAACATCATGACCATAAAATTCTCCATGATAAAAATTGCCATGACTTTGTATTTTTGGGAGTTCATTTCTACCACATCTATTTCATAATGACAGTCGAGCTTTCTACTAGAATCAAGCCCAACATCAGAGAAATTTATGCATTGTAATAGTAGACTCTATGCTTAGTCAAACTGCAAGTTTACTAGAGAGAGAGAGAGAAAAAAAAATAAAAACAGATCATCCTCTATGTCAACTATTCATGTAGTACCATATCATGCCAAATAAGTTGGGAATGGAGGTGAAAGAGAATCAACATAGACATACCAAATCATGCAGAGAATAATCAGCTCAGCTCGGATCTTCTTGGTATAAGGAATGAGTGGGAAAACATCGAATCCATTCACCAAAATTATGCCGATAGAAATAATAAAAATAAATCGATAATTCACACTCAAATGACAGATGGCGTCATTGGCGCTCTCTGGTTAATGGAATTAGCTCTTTCCTTTGAGTGCACCTACAAGAATTTCTCTTTCACTAGTCAATGAAACGTTGATTGACCCTTTTCGCAATTAAAGCTCAGCAGCAAGCTTCACCAAGTTTTATTTTTTATTGGAGCTATGCAAAGATGGAAAAATCCCAAGGCCACTTGTGCAAATAGGGGCAATTTTGTGGCATTTGAAATCAAAATTTGAAATAAACCAATCACTGTGGTAATGGTAATAGGAAACACCTCAAGGGAGAGGCGTTGGATCAAGATGAGATAGTGACTCCTAGAGAACTCGGATTGAAGGGAACAAAAGTCTAGCTTGAAACCCACACCAAACTCCATGTCTAGCATACTGAATTTATTTAACAATAATTGCATTTCAACATAATGAAAATTGATCCCATTTTTTCTTATTTGGTGATTGCAATATCTCTGTCATAGAAAGATGACTATTTGGCTTGGAATCCACTTATTTTGCACCTCTTTCCAAATTTTCACAATAACAGATCCAACCCTTATCCACCTGAGAAGGGTCTGATTTGGGGCCCTGACTAGGTGGTCTCCCTTACATGTTGCTGAGGTCATTGTTTCCCATCAATAGGTCATTAGAGTTTTAACAGGAAGATATAAGAAAGGATTGATGTCGCAATGGAGAACACACCAGAGGCACACAAAGAATTCAATTTTCCAAAGTAATAATAGTGAGTTACTAGAGAGTTCGAGCTTCAGTGAGAAAGAAGAGACGGTGAGGGGCAGAGACAGTGATCTAGAAGAAGTTTCCTAGATCAAAAGAGGTAACATCAAAGAGGCTGAGTTATTCCCAGTGACGCGGCATAGAGGACTATGCAGTTGCTTCATAAGAGAAACTCGATTTAGCTCGAGGAAAATTCTTTTTTTAGTTCTAGAGGCTGAACAAAGGTTCTAAAGTGCTAGAGAAGTGATTTCCTTAGCAAAGACAAGGAGAATGACTTAATTAGAGGTATTTCATAGGATAGACATCATAGGGTCTCCATAAGAATTGCATAAAGGCTAAGGTAGAGGGTCGATGAAGATGAGTTTTCTGAAGGAAAGTTGTGTGGTGGTTTCTTGTGGAAGAAGGGTAGTTTCCACAGATAATTTTGGCAAGATTTTCTTTTTATTTGGATTTCCAGTTGGGCATCTATAGATTGTACTCATATTTCATTTGCTGCATAATAATTAAAACCCTCACTTCTCCAGCCATTTTCCCATGACAGGTTTTTTCGGGGACTTTTGTCAAAAAATAACAATGTCATTTTTATGTGTATGTGTGCTAGATTTTCTTAGTTTCCAGTGTTATTTTCTTCTGCAGTTCATTTGTGAAAATCACAGTGAGAATTATTTAGTATTTTTGATAGCAAAATGCAAATAAAATTTTCAATAAATTAACAATTAAAAAAATAATTTCCAATTATTGTGATATATTGAAATTTTCACGTTTTTCATATAGATTGGGTCTTGATTTTAGTTGTAGTTGGGGTGTTATTGTCGGGTTGTGCTATATTCTTTCCACGACTAGCCCTCCCTTTGTTGTGTCAGGCGTAGTGGGGGGGACAATAGCCACCCCTGTCGGGGGGTTTGAGGGGGGTGTTAGCCCCCCTCTACGGGGTCCGGGGCAGCGCCCTGGGAATTTTTTTTTTTGGAACTTATACTAGGTGGGTGGACCTACCTATGGTTTTTTGCATGGATTTCACACATGGTTTTTGGGCATGATGATTTTCGGTCCATGGTATTTTGTAGATCTAGTCAAGGGAACTATGATTATGTTCTAATATAGGGTTAATGGATTGGGGTTTTGTGGATGCTTCAACATGTATATATATGTATTGTAACATTGAAAGGAACATAATGAAAATTCAATTTGGTAGTCTCGATTTTGGGATCCAGGGGAAAATATATGTGTATATTTGTTTGATGTGTTATGCTATCACCATTGTTTATTTATGTATTTAGAATTCGTATACAAGTAATTTATATACAGGGTTAAAACCTACATTTGTTATTAGAGTTGTTTTGGCTTCAAGGGGATGCCTCTGCTGCTGAGGGACTTTACTCAGGCCTATGGTAGACCCTATCCAGTGGGAGATCTATGAGATTGATTCTTGTGGTGAAAGAAGATGGCAAGCAGTGGAAAGATAGAGATCGAGAAATTTAATGTTCATAGTTTTGATTTGTGGAAACTCAAGATGGAGGATGTATTGGTGGATAAAGATCAGTGGATCACAGTAGATCCGGGTACTAAACCAATGACAATCTCCGATGAAGAATCAAAGAAGTTGGATCGGAAGGAAAAAAGCACAATATGTTTGTGTCTCATATTTAGTACTGTTGAATGTGTCAGGGGAAGCTATGGTGAAGGCTTTGTGGGACAAGTTAGGGACTTTGTACCAATCTAAGTCTCTGGTGAATAAATTGTTCTTATGGAAAAAGTTGTATAACCTGAGGATAAAATATGGAGACTCGGTGATAGGGCATGTTAACATATTCAATATTATGGTTAGCTAGTTATTATCTGTTCATATTAAAATTTCAGATGAAGATAAATGCATCAGTTTGTTGTGTTCTCTACCAGATTTGTGCCATAGTTTGGTTGTTGTAATAGGTAGCAATGCAATTTCCTTGCAGTTTGATGAGATAGTCTCATCCTTGCTGACGGAGGAGATGAGATGAAAA
The DNA here is from genome assembly GCA_000404065.3 of Pinus taeda. Taxonomy (NCBI): domain Eukaryota; kingdom Viridiplantae; phylum Streptophyta; class Pinopsida; order Pinales; family Pinaceae; genus Pinus; species Pinus taeda. Next base: position 83,675 of record APFE031289589.1, read on the forward strand.
ACTATGGAGAGAAAGAATGGTGATGCCTTGTCTGTACGAGGACGGTCCCAAAACAAAATCAAAAATAAGTCCTTGAGTGGGAGATCTAAATCTCCAGGAAAACCTATAAAGGTGTGCTAGAAATGTGGAATGGAAGGGAACTACAAAATGGGCTTTAAATATAAAGCTCTTGAGAAAGGAAAGGGATTTGATGATGCTCCTTCTACAAAGTTGAAAACCACCTCAGATGAAGTTGGGGATGTGTACTTGGCTTCTTCTTCAAGTACACATGTATATCACGAGACATGGTTGATTGACTCAGGTGCATCCTTTCACTTCACTCCCCATAGAGAGTGGTTCTGCGAGTATGAGAAATATGATGGTGGTGATGTATTCTTAGGGGATGACAGGAAGGCTAGAATCATTAGTCATGGAAAAGTCAAGTTGAAGTTACAAAGTGGAAGGATTAGAACACTTCCGGGAATTCTGCATATTCCTGCATTAGCCATAAATCTATTTTCTGAAAGAAAGTTAGATGATGCAGGTGTAAAAATAGTGTTTGATAAAGATACCTGCAAGATGGTTAGGGGAGCACTGGTATTGATGTGGGGAGTTCAGATTGGAACTCTGTAGAAGCTACAAGGTAGAACTATTATTGACAGGTGCAACAGTTATGTGGTTCCTGAAAGTGGAGTAGAAAATCTAGTGGTCTCTGGAGAAAAGATCATGCTATGGCATGAAAGGCTTGGACATATTGGAGGGAAGGGCCTTCAAATACTTCATGGTAAAGGTATGGTAGAAGGTATGTCTAATAGCTCTCTCGATTTTGATTTATGTGAAAATTGTGTATATGGGAAACAAAATCAAGAGAGTTTCCCCTCTGGTGGTAAGAGGGCGAAACAAATATTAGAGATTGTGCATAGTGATGTGTTTGGACTTGTGCCTGTTCTATCACTGGGTAAGTCTGTATACTATCTATCATTTATAGATGACTTCTCAAGGAATACATGGATATATTTCCTCAAGAAGAAATCTGAAGTCTTTGACAGGTTTAAAGAATTTAAGGCTCTGGTGGAAAACTAGATAGAGAGGAAGATAAAGGTGGCGAGGACAAATAATGGTGGAGAGTTTTACAAGAAGGAATTTAAAGAGTTCTGTAAGAAGTGTGGTATAGCACGATAGAAGACTACTCCATACAAACTTGAGCAAAATGGAGTTGCATAAAGAATGAACAAGATATTGATGGAAAGGGAAAGAACCATGCTCAGTGGTTCCTGGTTAGGACAAGAATTTTGGGCAAAGGTGGTGGAGATTGTGTGTTAATTGGTCAACAGATCACCTTCATCAGCATTGGAGGATAAAACTCCACAAGAGGTATAGACTGGTAAGAAACCTTCTCTTTCACATTTGAGGGTATTTGGATGTGATGCATATGTACATTTTCTAAAGGAGAAAAGGACAAAGTTGGATAGTAAATGTAAAAGGTGCAGCTTTATTGGGTATAAGGATGGTTTAAAAGGTTATAAGGTTTGGAACACAACCACAAGGATGGTTGTGTACAACCGAGATGTGGTGTTTAGAAAGGTGAAAGATGTTATTAAAAATGAAGTCCTACCAGAGGAACCTAAGAAGATAGGGTTTGAGCTAAAGGAGGAAGAATTAGACTCTATAGCAGAAGAGGAATTAGAAGGTGAAGAGCCAAAAACTCCAATTGTGAGAAGATCAATTCGAGGAAGAAGACAGCCAGAAAGGTATACTCCATCTGCTTTGTGTTCAAATTTTTCTTTATCTATTACTGAAGATGATCCCAAAATTGTGAAGGAAGCAGTAGGTTTAGAGGATTGAAAACTTTGGAAAGAGGCCATGGTTGATGAAATGGCATCTTTGCACAAAAATGAGGCTTGAGATCTAGTGGAGTTGTTGGCTGGAAGGGAACCCATTGGAAGCAAATGGGTGTTCAAGAAAAAGATGAATGCAGAAGGAAAGGTGGTGAAATACAAAGCTTAGTTGGTAGCAAAAGGTTATTCCTACGTGCCGGGAATTGACTTTGGTGATATTTTTTCTACACTTGCCAAGGTAGCTTCTATTAGATTAATTTTATCTATTGCTACTGCTTTTGATTTTGAGGTAGAATAGATGGATGTGAAGACAATATTTCTTCACGGTGATCTAGAAGAAGATACCTACATGAAGCAACTTGAAGGCTTTGCGGTGAAGGGTAAGAAAGAACTGGTATGTAAGTTAAAAAGGTCTCTGTAAGCGTTAAAACAGTCACCAAGGATGTGGTATTAGAAATTTGATACATTTATATGGGGATTTGGCTTCACTAGAAGCAAAGAAGATCATTGTGTGTATTTTAAATTAATTGGTGACTGTGTTATTTATCTGGTCTTATATGTGGATGCTATGTTGTTGGTTGGAAATAACAAGGAAATTATCTAGGATTTGAAGACCCAGTTGTCCTCCAAATTAGACATGAAATATCTTGGTGTTTCAAACTATATTTTGGGCATGGAAATTAAATGAGATCAGGCAAAGAGGAAGCTCTGGTTAAACGAGAGGAAGTATGTCAAGAAAATATTGCAGAGGTTTAATATGTAGGATAGTAAACCAGTGAAGGTTCCTATTCCTGTAGGTGTAAAGTTATCTGTTGAACAGTGTCCAAGACACAAGAAGAGGAAGAGGAAATGTCCTATGTTCCATATGCAAGTGCAGTTGGGAGTCTGATGTATGCAATGGTCTGTACTAAACCAGACATTGCACATGCAATGGGATTATTGAGAAGGTTTATGTCAAAACCAGGGAAGGAGCACTAGACAATAGTGAAGCAGGTTTTCAGGTATTTGTGTGGTACTAATGATTATGGTTTGTGCTACCAAGCAAGGCCAAGATTGGATAGAGTTTTGGAGATCTATGGCTTTGTTGATGCAGAATGGGCTGGAGATCTGGATTAGAGAAGATCTACAAGTGGGTATGTGTTTAACCTATTTAGAGGTGTAGTCATTTGGATGAGTAAGAGACACAATTTAGTGGCACTATCAACTACAGAGGCATAATACATGGCAATCACTCAAGCAAGCAAGGAAGAAGTTTGGTTGTAGAGATTGTGTTCAAGTATGGGGTTATTACAAGGAGTTATAAGGATAGACTGTGATAGCCAAAGTACAATTGTCTTGGAAAAGAACCATTCTTATCATTCAAAGACAAAGCACATTTATGTTCAGTATCACTTTTTGAGGGATATGGTAGAAGAAAAAAAGGCGTTGTTGGTAAAGGTGGACACTTTGAAGAATACTGCAGATGCATTGAAAAAGTTAGTGAGCACTAAGAAGTTCTCTTGGTGTAGAGAAAAAACGGGCATTGTAGGGCTGGATCAATGACTAAGCTTCATGTGGCCCCCTATGGAGAGGAAACAACAAGTGGGAGAAGGGTTATGGGCCCACCATGCTTCCATTGTGCAAAATATCTAGTATATGTGTCATGAAATATGATGTAATGTTTTATTAAGAGAGTCCTACTCATATGTATGATCTTTGTTGTAATGATTGGCACCATTAATAAAATGGAGTTTGGGAAATTATGTGTCGATGCTATAGTTATGCACCGAATGTATGGCCCCCTTTAAATTTTCATTTTATTTATGCAAGTAATGTTTAGATTCCTTTTAGGATGAATGCATGTTTTAACTATAATATAGTTGGGTAGATGTTAATTCTTAATGGTGCAGATGATACTTGTAAATCAATCTAGATCCCTTCATTTTTTGTGGTTTTGGCTCGCCTCAGGTGAGACGCTCCTTTGGAAAATGGAGTGAAAATGTTGACAAAAAGCTAGACTACAACAATATCTTTTGTTGGAAACGCAGGCTGAACCTAGGTCATTAATCTTTCAAAATTTTCCACAAATAGTACTCTCAATAAGATAGGATCCCTCTTCTGCCCCTGCAAAATAATAATTTTTTAAGCACAAATGAACTAATAAAAATAAACAAAGGTGAAAAGAGAAAGGCTTTGTTAACACTCAGGTTGTCCCTAAGCTCCTGAAGGGATACGACTGAGGTAACCACAAACCAATCTTTGGACTGCAGGTTCTAGCCTACCTACAATCAGAGAGGGCTCTCTCTTAATGATTTTGTTGATGATGATTTTAGGCTAGCTATTGGGTTCGAAGGGTTTTTTGTTTGGTGGTAGGAAGGATGATGCTTTCAAACAGAGAGGCATGCATAGTGTGATAAGTTCAAACCATTGGGCATGGAGTCAAGGAGTAGGACTGCTGGTGATTTTTCTTGGTCGCAAGAGGAAAATGGAGCAAGGTAGCTACACATAAAACAACCTTCAAGCTAAAAGAGATGAAATGAAATATAAGGAATGAGAGGCAATTAAGAATCTCTCACTCAGCTTAACAGAGGGAAGGCGAATGAGATCTATCTAGGGGCAGTTAAGAATCCCTGGATAACTGTCATACATGGGTGAATTAGGGCAAATATGAGCCAAAAGGAATTCACATTTATATCTAATTCAGAGGAAAACATATAGAAACAACTGAAATTTAGCATAGAGTGCAATTAAGCAAAGTCTAGGCTATTCATTTTTCCTGTTATTTAGACAATGATATGATAGTGGTTAAACATATATAATGAAATATAAAGAAGAAACACTTATTGTTCCATGTAGCAGCACAAGAATTCCAGAGTCACTCTTCAACCATTTAAACGCAAAAAACAGTCATTGCTCCAATCCTTTCAGCAGTCTTTGATTATAGAAAATATCAGATATACAGTGCGAGTCTCTCCTGGATCGAATCAGCCAACTAACAACCACCCCCTGTTCCATTGTTCAGGGCTGTCTTTATAGTGAAAATATCTAAGAGATATTTATTACAGTATATCTTAAACAGATCTAAGGGAAATGAGTGCTTTAATTCATCTTATCTTGAAGTAAATGCATGAAATATTTATCTAAGTGCCGCGTTGGGGCAGCTGCTTCAAAATGAGTAGGAATGTATTCTTTGCTATTATGCGTTGGCCATTTATCATAACTGCATATTGGTCTCTGCTACACTGCTCTTGAGTGGCTTTGATGTGCATTAACTGTGATTTGAGAGGCTTTAAATGGCTTTTACTGTTTCTTTGACTTGCTGGGGACTCTTTAATGTTTTATCAGTTTTGAGCACTGAGAAAATCTTCGCTGATACACTTTGCCGCAACACTGATACACTTTGACATGAGTTTTGGCTTCTTTCTGCTTCCGATACTCTTTTAAAATGCTAAATCGCCCTTTTTCTGCACTTTCGAGGCAAAAACGATTGCTGAAGAAAAAGATTCCCCATTTTGGCCTATTTCCCATAGCGATGCGCGATTAGCGCTAAGCGCTAATCGCGCATCGAAAACTGCCTCAGATTTTGAATCTGGGCTTCCTAAGCTGCGATTTCACACTTGCGCGCTTTTTGGTGAGTGACATCAGCATGACATCAGTGGTACGACGGGTGACGTGGCAGGGGTGTCGGGGCAGGGTGACGTGGCAGGGGAAAAACTCCCATCCCCGGATGCTAATCATCGACAGGTTCAGAAGGGAACAGACCCGCCCTCCGTAGATCTAGGGCGTGGGCAATCGGACAGATGGCAGAACAGAGAAGGCGGTGGAAGGATAAGGGATCGGGCCTATATACATATATGGTGTGGATTGTCATGAAACGCCGATCGCCGATATGCGATCGGAAATAGACCATCGGCGATGACCATATCGGCAGCACAGACGTATATTTGTTTTGTCATAGCGATACGCCGATCGGCGAAATCACTGTCGGCCAAACCAATCGGGGGAACACTTTATGCGCTGTTTTGATACACGACGTCCCTCCAGATTGCGATATCGCATCGGAGGGGGTCCAATAGAACCTTTTTGCAATCGGAGCAAGGCCCAAGGTAAGTGATGAGGGGTTTATGATCGGAAGCAGAATTTTTTGATGTTTGAAGGGATTTCAAGGCATGGGAAGGGGTCCGATATGCATGAGAAGATGGTTTGAGGGGGGAAATGAGGGTTCTTGCTGAGTTTCAAATAAACTTAGCAATTCCCAAGATTACTTATGGTTATATTTCAACCAGGGGGAGGCGATAAGTATATAGGGGAGTTATTAACATAGTTTTAGTAGGGAAGGGGAGATAGATAGGGAGTTACATATTTAGAGTTAGTAGTCAATATGAATTGTGACAAGAAAGCGATAAGTGTATAACTCTTAGGCTATAAAGGGGAAATAGGACTTATAGAGGAAGTATGAACATTCCTTGAGTAAAGCAGACCTTTACCAAGGCTACTAATATGAAGAATAATGAATCTGAGAGGTATCAAGCAGATCTTGACCTCTTTAGGGGAAGTTAGTGAGTGATTTGGGGAAGAGGAAGAAAGGGGAAGTTAGAAATGCTTCGCTTGAAAATGGAAAACTGCCTCCAACTTGTGATCTGAATAGATATGTCACTTTGAAAACATGAAATGGATCACATAGCTTGATTTCTGCAACCACAAAGCTACTTACCCAACCTACTTACCTAGCATTTTTTCTTCTTTTGGTTTGGGTGCACTTGAACTTGCAGACCCTGACTATCCTTTTTCTTTTGACTGCCCTCCTATCTACATCTACACTTATTTCGTCCAGGGGCTCAGATTAGGTTGTTGAGCACCCTTGCTTCTCTACCTTTCTAAGAATCTGCCAAGATTAAGCTGTTTAGACAGATAATGATTCTCTATATTCTACAACAAGAAATTGAAACCTAGGGAGACCAAGATTAAACTGTTTGGACCTCCCTTTAACTGAAAATTCTTCAAAAATGGAATAGCACATCAAAATTGGAACACATCAGTGGCATTTAGACTAGCACACTCTCATGGCCTCCTTCTTTGGCCTCTGTAGCAAATATGGAACATTGCAACATGCAAAGTATGACATATTTGGCATGTAAAAATGTCAATCATGAAAGATGAGTAACCTACTGCAGCAGGAGGCTAATAGGCTTCTTGTGCAGAGAGGTAAAGTAAGCGACTATGTTGGGGTACTGAATAGGCTCACTAGCAATGAAGTGATGCTTGTGTTCCTATAGTGACTCTGTTGGGGTACTGAAGAGAAACACCAGAGATGAACACTAAGACTCTAATTATCTTTAACTTTCCATTACTATATTACCCTCTCCTAGATAGAACTAATTGTGACATAGTAAGATTTGTAATGTGTTTGAGTGAGTGAATGGAATAGAGGGGACTATATCTATAATTGGGTTGAATGGAGAAGAAAAGGAAATCCGTCAAGTGAATCAATCCCTCATGAAAGGGTTCAGATTACATGCATAAATATGAGACCTAAACATAGAAGTTGGAGATCTTCCAAGGTGTCACCAAGTGTTGTCATTGCAACAATGACCCTCCAAAATTTTTTCCTTAATCAATTTTGGAGCCTAGGATGAACTATTGTTTCAATCTATCTTGTGCTTTATTATTAGGTTTTCATGTTTTTCTAACCGTCAACCATCACTGTAGTATTTTGAAGTGTCACTTTTCCCCTAGGTCAAAATTTCCTAAGTGTTGTCCTCTTATCTTTGGAAGTTATTATGTTGTTCTTCTAAAGATAGGAAAAGACCTAGATTTTATTTGCCTTGGTTTTAACTTACTTCACTTTACATGCATACCACACAAAAGAAAAAAAGGACATTCGTTTCTCTAAGAGAAAGCACACTTTCCAAATATAGCGGTCAAAAGAGCAATGTTGGAAGAAACTACGTGCTCCAAGCATGAACGCGCTTCTAACTCTTCATGGAGTGCATGTATTTCACTCAGTCAAGCACACTTCTTCTCCATAAGGAGAGTGCACTTCTTTCACTTAGTCAAGCACACTTATTTTCCACAAGGAGAGTGAACTCCTTATTATCAGTGACTATTCCCCCTTGTCTTCAACTCTAGCACACTCATTTTCAACACAAACTACACCCTTTGGTTTCCCATGCATGCACCCTTGTTTCTCTACATGGTGAGTGCAATCCTGGAAAATAGGTCCTCTCTCCACTTCATGTAACTAACTCATTCATCAATCAAAAAGTGGAAATCATACATGAACTTGCTTTACATGTGAATTATTCTATACTTTACCCAACTCACCTTTCATTTTCATTATCATTGTTCACTCTAGGATGATTGCATTTTCTCACCACTAGGAGTTTTCCTTTAAACTTGATCACAAGTGCATGGATTCTCTGTAAGCTTTGTAAAGTGTCCTTTTTGTTTTCTTTTGTTGTTTTTAGTGGTTCTTTTGTTCCCTTAATGACAATTCTATCTCCTTTCAATTTGTAAGTGTCATTTGCATCCATACTTCCTCTTCCAAGTGTCGTCTTACTATCACAAGTAATGTTTATAGAGACTCTTCACATTCCATGACCTTTCACCTTCCATTCATGATTGTGATAGAACTTATAAACAATTGTAGCCATTCTCTTTCATTTTTAAGGTGTTTTTTTCCTTTTTTTGGCCTTCACTTAGCTTTTTTTAGCCCATATTTGAGCAACGCGCACTTCTGTAAAACAAGGACCCTCTTTCCACCAAAACAACACCTAACAGAAGAAGCTCCCTTTTAGAGCGCACTTTTGAGAAATAGTTACCCCCTATGTTTGAAAACTGCACCTAGCAAGAGAGTAGCTCCTCTTAAGCGTGCATAGTGCACTTTCAAGCAATAATTGGGCAACCTTGTCATATTTTACTGCACCCTATGCCTGCACTAGCTCTCCTGGGTACACTCCGCACTCTCAAGCATCTGTGTGCCCCTCCTGGTTCATTATCATGGTGCTTTGCACCCAAGGAGTCTCTCCCTCTGTCTCTCCATGAGTGCATAGGACACTCTCAAGCCCCAATCAAGCCTTATATGTCCAATTTTTCCTCGACACACACCCTCTTCCTTTTCTTGGAGCAGTGCTCACTCCCAGTTGCTAGTTTAGCCACATCGTCTCACTTGTGATAGGCTTGTGCTTCCAAATTTACTAGTTCTGCCCTTAACCATTGTCTTTTGAATAGTTTTCATGTGATAGTTAGAGGATTTATTGAAACTAATTGTTTTTCATTATGAGTGAATTTCCACTTGCATGTGCTCAAGATATTGAATACATAACTTTCTCATCATCTGCCAAGACAATGTCTCCTACCACTCATTAAGATACCTCAAAAGAAAATTTCAGAAGCTAGTACTGAGGAGGAAGTGGAAATTACTAATCCAATTGTCCCTATTCTTTCATAAATAGTGCTTCATTGATAAATCTTTGAAGTTCTCATCGAAGGACATAAAAGATGATCTCATTCAAAATAAGTTCCTAGAATACTTGGAAGATACGGATGTGTACATAAATATCAAGACATCAAGAATAAATACAGTTGCATGCAGATTCCGAGTGATTTCTTGTGTAAAAGATATCGAATGGATCATGTTACACATGGATAGCAAGAAATTGGTCCTCAAAAATGAAAGAGGGAATGATATTTCCACTTACCACCCTCATGCCATTCATTCTTATTACTAGATGGTAAGAACAAGGGAGTATGAAAACACATAGTTTTATGCAAATTGAGAAAATATCAATACTAAGGAAGTTATCAAATCCTATACCAAGAGACTACAAGATTCTTCCAAAGACTAAGTGAAATTTACTAGACCAAATCCTTGAGAAACCTTTACGAGTGTCTCATGGTGATGCGTTGCAGACTACACTGATGAAAGAATGATTTTTTTTTAGGAGAGTTGAACTTACTTTCTCAACATGGTTGTCTCCATAAGTAAGGTTTTCAATTTGGAAAACATCCTGTCTCATGAACTGTAGCTTCACATACAACATGCCAAGACAAAATTACAAGGAAAACAAGCACCATAGTTCTACATGTCCACTTATTTATTGGATCGTATATGCACCCATTATGATTTGACTGGGATGAAGTGGAACTAGATCCATTAGGAGAAGTTACCTATCTACTTCCACTCTAGGCTACTATCAGAAGTTAGTTTTATCGGATTTTATAATAAGTTAGATGATAATTTATTTGTTGTTGTCTACAAGATTACCTTTGAGACAAAACCTCCCTGCATGATGGATTAGGTGAAGGAAGCACTTTATGAGATTGTAGATTGGTTTGCTTCACCACAGGGAACATACATCATATGTTTCAGGTGTTCGAGAGCCCCAAACTTTATGGAGAGGTATATGACCAATAAGGTGGTCTTGTAGAAGGTATCCTCTTAGTTGAACAATGGATTTTTTTCTCAACTCCAAAGAAGGAAAAATGCTCCTTGGCCTACTTTTTCTTTACGGATTGGACTTTACGAGCTTAATAGACTTAAGGAATTGATGCTAAAATTGAAGAACTTAACCACCTTCATTTTGGAACAATGATTTTTCATAGATATGATCCTAGAAACGTTTGCACACAACATTTTGACAAGTTACAATACAACTAGACATATGGACCGATAATTATTCTAGAACAAGAAAATATTAAGAATTGGTATAATGCTTTAAGAAAGAATCAACTTAGAGATGAGGTAGGTCCCTCCTAGGTTCCACAAGTACCAGATATATATATGGAGGAAGTTTAACTGGAAGGAACTACCCAAGTAGAAATTGTATCACCCAAAAAGAGGCTAAAACATGATCCAATGGTAGAGAGTAGTAGAAAGTTCAAAGATGATCTAATGTGCAAAGGTGAAATTGAGGCAGAGCATCAAAAGAAGCAAAAGGAGTAGGAGAAGATAAGGTTAGAAGTAGAAAAGCAGATAAAAGAAGAACACAAGATAAAAGGGGAATGCTTAAAAGGAGAAGAAGAAGAAGAGAGGAAGCACTATGAATTACTTAAGAAACAAAAGAAAGAAAGTAAGGAGAGGAAAATAATAGAGGAAGAGGAAAAACAAAAGCATTTACAAGAAGTAGAAATGACAAATAAACAGGAGGAAGTAACCGCAAAGGTAACAAAGGAAGAACATATGACCCATGAAATGGAAGTAAAATTGGAGGAGCAGGATGCCATTGAACCAATTATAGAAGAGTGTAGCACTCATCCTAAGCCTCCTCTCATTGTTGGCCTTCTCCCATTCAACAAGACGGGAATTGTTCCTCCACTCGGTGACAGGGTTATGGACCTATCCAATTTACCTTTAACCAGCTAAAGAAAAGGATAGTGCATTAAAGGTGAAGGTACTTTTCCAATGATATTATTAATCTAGTCTCCATATCCATAGAGAAGTTGATAGAGTCTAATACCAGGAGAAATCCCAAAGTAGTCATGGTGGGAAATGTGGCTTTTGTGATAGAAGTGAAAGATAATAAAATGTATCTTATGAGTGAGAATGCACGTGTTAGGTTCCTATAGCAATAGGTGTCATATTTCATGATTGGCATTGGTAGGCTCTATAACATGTTCATACCTTTTCTGGTTGCAAAGGTTTTCCATATTGTGAAAAAATCAAAAATTAAAAAATGTAAAGAGGGTATGCCCTAAAAGAAAAATCAAAGGGCAAGAAGAATGAAATGGTCAAGAAAATGAAAGAAATGAACCCCAAACAAAGGACCATGAAAGTGTGCAAGTCCAAAATGCCACTACTATTCTATTTTTGCAAAGATCTGATGGTGTGCAACTTATTGATTTATGCTACCATGGATGAATGGCCAAATAGCTTAATCTTGGCTAGTTCATGTTTCAATTTACTAGTTTTTAGAGATAAAGAATAAGATCTGTCCAAACTATTCAATCTTGGTAGATAAATAGATAGGTAGAGAAATAAAGGAGCTCAACAGTTCAATTTAAGCCCTTGGAAGAAATAACTGTAGATTTAGATAGGTTTATCATGCAATGAAAAGAAAAACTATAAGGGTTTTCTAGTCCAAATGCACCCAAAGAAAAGAAGAAAAATGTTAGCCAAAGAAGGCTAGGTAGGTAAATTAATGTTGCTAAATGTGACTTGTGATGTATTGTGTGAATATGTTAACTTTCAGTCCCATCACAAGTGCAAAACAGGTACTTTGATGCAGCTCAAGTGAGGCAGGTTTTGTGACTAACTCCCCTTCACTTTTTCCCAAATCACTTACTAATTTCCCCAAAGGTATTGAGATATGCTTAAATATCCTTAAAATAACTCATCCCATTTTTCATCAGACGCCTAAGTGAAGCTCCATTTACTTAGAAAAAATAGCCACATTTCTTGTGTAAAAACTCCTTTTTCTTCCCTTTGGCCTAAGTTTTTATGTAAAAATTCCAAAACATTATGCTTAGCGCTATCATTTACATTTCTTTCATATTAACCCTAACTTTACTATATAACTCCCATATATAAACCCAAATCCCATAATATGTATATATCTACAAAATCTCATAATATTTAATATCCCCGCCCGTGGTTGAAATATAACCATATATACATTTTTTTGTTAGGGATTAACAAGGTTAATTGAAACTTGTTAATAACCTTTTTCCATGCTCGAAGGATTAATTAACCCCACGTTAATTGATAAGCTCAATCACCCCGCAAACCAATAAAATCGCTCCTGATACATTTGAAAACTTAAACTATGAGGTCGGGTCCGCACATTAACCCTTCGCCATCTCTGTATAGTGCCCATCATCTGATCGGCGCCCTGACATCGGATGGCTCACAATCATATCGCGCCCCCCTCTGTCGCCGAACTTTACCGCCCAGGGGATTGGTGGTATCATCGCCCATAGTAAGACGCCTGTCGACCGCCTGCACTGCTTGCGACCCCCCCGTCCAAAACCACTTTAGCCCATAAGCGATGCGGGGAAAAACATCTTACCACCCTCCCGCTGACCCCTCACTGACATCACTTCCACGTCACCATTCACCCTTCTGCTAAACGCAAGACATCACATCCCGATGATGTCATCCGACCAAAAACGCCAAAAAGCCCCGCGAAAGCCAAATTTTGTTAAGAACTCCATAAAATGTCATTTTCACCATTTTTTCACTGCAAGCATTGCTACATGGGAATTACATTTGGTTGATTATGAATCAAGTGCAAGTCCACCACTCGGCCAACACTCTAGCATCCTCCTCCATAGTTCATTGGTCAACCTATAGTTGCACTGTTTTCCTCTGTATACCCAGGTATTTAACCATTTTTACCAATAACCCAGAAAATTACGTTTTTTCTCTGTAAATTATACCTGAGGAGCTGAATTCAAGTTAAGTTTGATCTGTAACTCTTAGAGAAAGGCCCTAAAACTATTGTTTAGACTATTTTTTTCATTAAAACCCAACCTCCAGTTTGAAAACAAAAGAACCAAACATGGAAGCTCGCTCAGCCCTCAATGTTGCTCCCTTGAATGCACCTCATAAAGACCAGGATTATTTGTCCTTGGCTGACAAAGATTTTCAAATTCAAGACCTGACAACTTCTATCAACCATCTTCAAACCTTCTGCCAAATCAGGGACAGCCATGCAAATGACTCTGATTTTTTTGGAATTTGGGAATCCAACCTACCCAGATATTTCCTTCCCTCTGTCCATGTCTTCCCAGACATAATTCACCAATGTTGTGCCAACTATGACCCTGTCCGGAGAGTGGTTATGTGTCCTTCCAAAACCAGTAGGTCTCCTTCTGAAACTATCCTTTTTTACATAACTGCCGAATCCATCAATGAGATGATACATTTCCATCCCACTGAGCCCCCTACCCGTCTTTCCATGGGACTTTTACTCGACCAAGCTTCCAAATTGTCCAATTCAGAGATAACCTGTATTTCCAAAATGTTCATGCTACTAGAGCATCATCCTACAGACCCACCTCCTTATCTACAAGTCTAGTTCACTGAAACAGGAAAACTTATTGTTGACATGATAGCCCTAGTTTTTGGATTTAATACCAGTGAATATGTTGATGACATCACCATAGTTCTGTTGTCAATGTTTACTCCAGGACAACCCCCTGCTGTCAAATATGACTATGCCACCTTCATTGCCAACAAAATCCATGACTAATTTATAAATTTGGAAAGAGAAGGAGTCTTCAAGTATTCATCTTTCATATACCACCTTCTGCTATACTATCATCCAAATAGCTTTCCATTTCACATCAGGAAATTGGATTCAAAGGGAATCAGGAGGTTCGTAATTTTCTGGAGCTCAGTCTTCCATAGAACGTATGAGGGTCCTTACACCTACTATGAATTTATTGACTTATTTATTCACCCAACATCCACTCTGTTGATAGGACATCCCCTTCCTAGGCTCACTGGTGACATGAAGAAGATACTACAGCTTTCCAAACAGTACAGAATAGGTGACTGGTAATTCTACCAGAATCACACAGTAATCAGAATATATGGATGTGATCTGTCCCCTTTCAGATTGCCTAGATATGTGCCCATGAGACTATTTGCACTAGAATACTTCAGACATCTTATCATTGCAGATTTAACCCATTTCTGTAATGCAAAGAAAAAGGCTCAGCTGAGAATAAAAAACAAGTTAGGCCCTTTTATCATCCATAAGAGGGAGGCATGGCAAGATGCTGAGGAGATACTAGGGGAACGCCTTAGATTGAAGAAGAGTTTTTGGTGGGTACCATATGACCCAAACCGTTTTATAAGTGACAGAAAAGTAAGAAAAAGGCTGTTAGTGTATGCACATCATAACATCCCTGAAATTGAACAACATGCTAATCAGGATGAGTGGGTAGAGGGTACATTAATAGAAGAAATTACTGAACAAGAAAAAATGGAAAAAGCTATGAAAGACCTTGAAAGAACCCTTGACCTGGAATCTTTTGGATAGGTATCTTTCAAGCTACCGCAACAAACAGGAGCTAGTACATCCTCTGTTGGAACTTCCCTGCAGCCTGCATAAGAGGTCAGCACACCAGTTACAGAGACAGCAAAGGGCAAGGAAGTGGTGGACACAGAACAACCTGAAATGGCGGATCAACAGGGGAAAATTCCTCCTGTTCAAACCAAAGCGGCAAATATTCCTGCATTGTAGACTCCTCTAAACAAGGAAAAGGGTAAGAAGAGGGACAGGGAAGAGGGTACACCTATCAGTGGGCCTGCAGAGAAACCAGCGACAAAAAGGCAGAGACTGAACCCTCTATGAGAATATGAATTTATTGAGGAAACCACAGGCAGTCTTCAAGGGGAGAAGATAGTCAGTCAGGAAACATCCCCGATAGTGGAAACATCAACTAGCTCACACAAGCAGGAGTTAGAGAGGCAACATAGTGTGGAAGTTTCATCCACCAGGCCACAAAGCAAGCAGGCCTCTGATATCAAAAGAACAATTACAAAGATTAAAGCCCAGAATGACCCACCAAGGGTACAACTTTACAACCAATATCTTAATATGGCCCCCACAAACTAGCAAAGGTTGGTGTCTACCTATGACATTAAGGAGGGCAAGATGATCATGAGTTATTTTAAGCCCAAGGTGTAGCAACCATAATCAGCAGCTGATTACCTTAGGACAAATTTGGAGGTATTGGCCAAGGATATTCATCCTATGGACCAGATCGAGCTGCACAAACAGACTGGAGAAATGGTATACTCCACACTAGCTGATAAAGCTATGCTAGCTCATAAATTACAAAACTCATTGGAGAACACCTCTGCTCAGCTAGATTTGGAAAAGGCCTCTTCTCTTGCTAAAGACAGCAGGATAAAATCTTTGGAGGAGATTATCATTGAGCTAGGACATGACCCAAAAGATGCTAAGGGCATTAAGGAACTGATGAAGAAAAAAGAGGAAGATATTTATGCCCTGAGGAAGTAGCTTAAATTGCCTCCCACCATGCATCTACAGACAGCAGAAGTGGTACAACAGAAGTCAGAGGAGGACATGATGGAATTGCTCATGAAGCTCAATGAAAGGATAATTGATACTAAGCAGGCATTGGAAACAACGCTAAAAGAAAAGCAGGGAGATTCAACCTCCCAGCCACCCAAGGTAATCCCTACAGTCACAACTTCCCCTTCCACAGTTGTAACAACATTGCCTTCCACTATTCCAGTAGCCACAGCTCAAATAACTACAGGTACATCAGCCGCAGCATCAACAACAGCAGTAGGAAGCAGCACTACCATGACCACAGAGGAATTAATAAAGGCCATGGAGGAATTAAAACTCCAAGTATCTGAATTGAAATTGGTCAAGGAACAATCCAAGGTGACCATGGCAGAAAAGACAAGGGAGGTTAAGGCATTAGAGAACAAGGTGGGAGCATTAGAAAAATATCTCTCTTTAGATAAGCCTTTGGGAGAAATCAAATGCATTTTGTGGGCCAACATCAATCAATCCCTTCGAAATGAGTGGAGATCTATCCAAGTCATTTATGAGCAGATTGACTTGATAGCAGCAGCCCAAGTGGAGATTCAAAAAACCAGAGCTTTATTGGGACACATGCTAGAACAAGCTAACAGGCTAATACATTTTTTGAATACCAAGACCAGTGAAGAACTAGCAACACTGGACATCAGAGACAGGATAGGCACCATTTTGCATATCAAGAAAGTTCTAACCATGAGAACTCTGATGCAAAATTTGGAAAGGAGATGCCAAGACATGCAGGTGGAGATTGATTCTTTCACAGAAATATTTATAGTTTTGCATGAAAATGGTTTGCCAAGTCTGTTGGGAAGTCATGAACGCTTGATGAGACATGTAGAGTACACACAGAAGTTGAATAAATGTGTTGTTGATCAAGTAAATGCATCATCAAGTAATTCAGCAGAGAAGGCACTCCCATCTGGCCAAGCCCTTTATGACAAATTGGAGAATTTATTTTACATTGAGCATGAGGTGAAACATTTGTTCACTATCCCACCTAATTTCTTCAGGTACACAGAGACTGATGAGACTTTAAGAAAGCTGCAGAGACATAAGTTACCAAAAGAGCAGTGGTGGCAAAGTATGCTGGAAATCCTATAGACATATCTTTGGTATCTTTGGTGAATTGAATGTTTTGCACCATTTACCATAAGGTAAGTAAACAAAACTAAATGAAGATCGTATGAGTCAAAGAGTATCACATTAGAATTAAAGACACCCGAGAAAGCTGGAGTGGCCAACACACAATGTCACTGGAAAATAGCTGAAGACTGACTTACAGGGGCTACAGCCAACACATCTGACCAAGAAGAGCAGCCAACACAGTATCATTTATTTCTTCCCTGTTTTCAAGACTACGTGTCTCCATCTCTTATAAAAACAATAACTCATCACTAGATATTATCTCTGTCAGATATTTTTTAAACATATTTGGTACAAATACCTCCCCATTCGAAGTATTTGGGGTTGGTGATGCATTTCTTAGACTGCGCTGTACTACTGAAATTTTCTGAATACAAAAGCTATTGGAATCCATTGTTGCTAGACTCTCTGGATGCGGAATTGATAGCAGAGGACTTGTTACAGAATTCTTGAATCAAACTATGGATCAAGGAGTACCCTATTATCTCCTGTTTTATAGTTTTCTTGTCTATTATGTCATCTATGTTTCATGGTCTGAATAATAAAGAAAAATATTAACTTAGAATGTGTTTAACTGCACTATGTTTTCAGCCTTTGTTATTCTCTATGTTTTCCTCAGAATTAAGTATAAACAATGAATTCTTAATTGCTCCTGTTTCGCTTGATTCTATCATTTTGATTATTTGCTAAGGAATTCTTAACTACTTCTTAGTAGTAATCATTCACTTTCCCTCTGTCTATATGATGAAGGATTCTTAATTTCCTTTCATCCATTAGAGTCCATTCCATCTGATTCCAACCTTTAAAATTGTTCCATGTTTGATTACCTTGCTCTGTAGTGCCATCCTGTCATGAAACCATATCCAGCAATCCATATTCATAGACTCCTGTTGGACACCTAATCCTAAAGGGTTAGCATGGAAGCCGAATGGACAAAGTAGTCCAAGAGACCTTGGGATGTGAATTCCAACGGTCACATAATATACCATAAATATACATCATTTGTGAATAAAAAATGCAATGCATGATTTATCTTTCTATTTGATCTTGGTGTCCATGTATGTTTAACATGGTATCAGAGCCATGATGTGTGGGTTGTTTTCCCTGAGGAACTCATCTGAGTTGCCTTGAATAGTGCTGGCCCAGTCTTCATTACCTGAAAGAAACGCTGCCGCTGCATACCTAACATCTGAGAGAGTGCCTGAAGGTAACGCCCTTGAATTTGCTATCTGCTGTACCTGCATTCTGCCATCCCTGCGCTCTGCTCCATATTTAATTACCTGCTTCATACGCTGCCATACTGCTACCTGCGCCCTGCTCTTCTGAAGTGCTATTGTCCAGCGCTGCCCTTACTATTCTGACATAACGCCTCTGTTCGCTGAGAAAATCATGAGGAGATACTCTAGGCAACCGTGGAGGAATCGCAGTTCCGTCTTCTTCTGGAGTTATTTCCATGATTTCAGTTCCTAACCGAAATTGCCCCCGTTGAATCTGTGGACTCTATGACTCTATGCATAGCGTTATCTAATTCGGTGGCTTCAGCGATTGCAGTGCCTTCTAGCTTATCAATATGGAGATTCGGACAATGTCTACACACGGGACACGAATAACACGAAACAAGCCATTCGTCTATGCATTCCAAATGGAAACTATGATAGCACGTTGGCAGAACTCTCACCTTTTCTCCTTCTGAAAATTTGGCCAAGCAGATCGGACAATCCGTGTCCACGCCAGGTGGCTTCGAGGTATCAGCGTAAACAACGACCAGCAGTGCTTTCATGGCCTCTTTCAATCTACTATTCACCACCTGAATAGGCACTTCATCGGATGCGTCGAGCACGGTGCGCCTGCTACCCCGCGGGGTGCAACTAATAAACAAGGTGAGGCCTATCCCGGAGATTAGAGCACAGAGTAAGGCGACAGTAACGACCACTACATTGGAGTCAAAATTGGGATTGTCCATTGAAGAACTAGAACTCCGCATGTGCTGGGCGCCGGTAGGAGAAGATGAACGAGGAAAAACCATGAAATCTTCTTCATGAATCCTTTTTATTCAAGGTACCAAGCATTGTGTAGTAGGTGTAATTGGACCAAAGTGATCTGCTGCAGCATCATTTTGAAGTGCATTTAATTGATCTTCAAAATTGTTTCCACAAGGATCTGAAACATGCTGCCTTCATTTGTCTTTGGACGTATACGGTTCCTTTTGCACGGGCGTCTGTTGCTGAAGATGATGGGGGTTCGAGTTCAACCGGTGTAACACCAGCCTTTAAGTACAGAGAACGGCCTTTAAGTACAGAGAATGACCTTTAAGAACCATCGGTTGGAAGAGTTACTTCCTTGTTCGAGCTCTTTTAAACTTACAGCAGGCTGTTCACCTACTGTAGCAAGAAGCTGGTCTGTCTCATCACATTGTTGCTCAAACAATTGAACACGTTGCTCAACATGCTCAGTTAAAGATGCAAAGTTAGAGAAAACAACGGTCTGCTTTAGTTCAGAGACAAGCTTCAAAAGTGAGTCAGCTGCTTGAACCACACGCGATCCATGTATCTCCATTTGAAATGACTCCTGTGAATTTCGAAATGGTGCATCACTGATCCTTGCAGCTTTGATAAGTGTGTACACATTATCATCTGCGAAATATACAATGCCGTCAAGCTGATGTTGCTCTATGTGGGCAAGAGCAGTGTTCTGTTGATGAATGCCACGATCTTTAATATCAGTGACATTCTTCTCACAAACAAGGTGCCTATACATTAACCCTCTTTTTCTCAACAATTCTGCTGTTCGAAGAGCATGTAACCTCGGTTGTGTAGCGGAAGCGTGGTGATACCCATTCCCGATAACCAATTTTTGGTTCCTGAGTTGGGTGTTGATAGTGTTGTTTAATTTGATCATATGCAAGTGAGACAAGTAAATAAATGGTTGTTCAGTTTGTGGACAATGTATCAGGCTTCTAAAATGGATTGGTGATAAATGCCTTGAAAACCTGCCTGACATGTGAACATCTCAATTTAACAAAAAAATCTGCAGGTCCCTTTTGCGCTGCTTTGGGGCCACCGTAAGCTCTATTCCTGGAACCAATTGCACTACCAATTGTTCAGGTTCAGTTGAAGCTACACAAAAGGTGATAAACAACCTCTGAGTGAAGTGATCCATAGAGAAGTGATCAGCATTATGAAGTGAATTTAAAGCATTTTTGAAGACATTTTTGAAAGTCATTCTTGGAGCAGTTTCTTGTAGAGATTTTGGAGCAGTTTCTTGTAGAGATTTTGCATGATTTCCATAGCAGCTAGATGCTCTACAGTTTGAAGTTGAGGACATCGCTCATCTTCACATTTATATTTTTTTGCATTGATGTTACGCTCTAGTTCATTCTTGAAACGAACTGTGGACTGTTGATTGTACCAATGTTTATTGTAGCTTGACGAGAAATGCTTATTGTAGTTTAACTTGGTAAAATCGAGCTTACTCAGGTCCTGCTCCATCAACTATTTTCGCAACATTGTTGCCACTTGAAAAGCCCTTACAAGATCTTGTAGTAAAAGTACAATATTATTTTTCTGTTGCTGTTGCCTCAGTTGTGTTTTTTTAAGTGACATTGAAGAAAATGGCTAGACTTGAAGATGCATTAAAGTTATTGAATATCCTAATTCATTCCACTGTTGATGAGATGGTCAAAGTTAACAAAGAAACTCTCTTTGACATCCAAACCTCTCTGCAAACTGCACATGAGAGTATTGAGTTTTTGCAGCTTGAGACAAAGCTGCAGCAAGAAGAACTACAGCAATGGAGTCATCTTTTTGAACCTGTTTTTGTTCAGAAGATTGAAACAGACTCCCATAAATAGCAAGTCAATAATGTTCCTGTTCATTCAAATAAAGCAGCTGTTGTACATACAGATGTAGAAACTCAGACTGCACTTCCCAAGCCCATCATCAGACCTTGGGAACAACTTGTCCATAACAAGCACAGAACTGGTCTTGGATATGACAAGGACTTGTCCTTTCATATTCCAGACTACGCCAAGCCC